>JAKLNC010000229.1:29638-47533 GCA_022813145.1 Barbatosphaeria neglecta | reverse complement strand
CCCCCCCCCCCCCCCCCCCCCCCCCCCCCCCCCCCCCCCCCCCCCCCCCCCCCCGCCCCCCCCCCCCCCCCCCCCCGGCCCCCGCCCCCAACAAAACAACGGGGGCGAAAAGAGAGTAAGAAGGATGGCGAGGCAAGGCGAGGAGAGAGGAGAGAGGAGAGAGGAGAGAGGAGAGAGGAGAGAGGAGGAGAGAGAGGAGAGGAGAGGGAACGAGCCGTGGCGAGTTGGAGGGAAGACCCAAGCAAGAAAAGGCAGGCAGGCCCCGGCTCGCGTGTTGGGGGTCGAGCAACGGCAGCGACAGCACTAAGACGGAGGGGGAAAGGGAAGAGCCAGGATGCCAGGGGAGCAAGGGGAGCTGCCACAGCGCCGGGGGGGGGAGGGGAAGACGAGGAAAAAGCTCAGCCAACGGCGACAACAAGCCTGGGCGCGGGAGGTCAGTGCTCAATCGATCCAACAACGTGCCAACAGCGCCGCCGCAGACGGAGTCGAGCTCTGCTGCGCGCTGTCTCTCCGGCTGCGACGCGGCCGGGCAGGCACGGTGAACTGGCGACTGGGAAGAGCGAAATAAGGGTGGAGGAGCTTTACCGGGCCTGCAGCTGCACCTCCAGGAGGCTACGCCAAAAAGGGAAAGCCAGAGGGGGGGGTGTGCGACCGGGGGGAGGTCCCGACAGGGGCCTGGGTAGGCGAAGGTGGTCCCCGCTAGCGGTCTTTTCGCCGTGCTCGCCCCTATCGAATCGCCAGGGGTTGTGGGAGAAAAAAAGGGGTACCCTGTGCTCCGTTCCTGCAGCAGAGCCCACGAGAGCGCAGCAGAGCCCACGAGAGAGCAGCGCAATTGCCGGGGGCCGAGGGGGACGAGGGGACTGAGGAGGGCGATTGGGCAATGGTCGTCTTACGCTAGAAGTGCGCACGCTGCGGGCTTGCTGACCAGATTCACAGCAGCTTCCATCGTGCGTAACTGCAGGTCCCTATATCTACGAATCATCTACTGGCGTTCAGGCGGGCAACAGCAGGCGTGGCAGGCCGCACCCTGCGGGAACAGGCGGCCCTCTGGACCGCCCGGCGTGACGGGGCCCACTGGGCAGCGGTGGAAACAGTGGCGGAAACAGTGTGGCGTCCAGGTTTTACGGGCTCCAGGGCTCCAGGTAAGGAGGTGACGCATGGCGAAATTAGGTTTTGGCGGGAGCCCCCGGTACCGTGCTCCTCCATTTCTCCAGCCAGGTTCCATGAAAGGAGGCTGAGAAGCAGCAGATTGATGGTCCGTACGCCGTTCTCCCTTCTGCCAGGAAGGCCCCTTCGACTGTGCCGCTCAAGCGCACCGTTCGTCGTCGCTTTCTGCTTACCCACCTACGGTACCTATCTATCTTTTCGCCGTTAGCCGGAATCTCCACGGCCGGATCGAGCGGCTTACCCAGACCACAGAAACCAGATGGCGAGCGATCGAGCCCGGCGATCGATGCGCCGCCGGCTGGGCATTCACGGGCAGTGCATGGCTGGGAGATATGCACCGACTGCACTGCAGCATAGGAGCCCCGAGTCCTCCGGATGACCAATGGGCAATCCAATCGAGCGGCGGCGGCGCAAGCGAACCGAAAAATAGCAGAGCAGAGACACGGACGCGCGCACGCTCAGGTCGAGTCAGGTCAGTCCAGTCCAGCCCGCTATGAGCGGCGTTGGCGTTCCATCCGCGTGCGCTTTGACCCGCCGCCGCGGTTTGCAACCCCCGCTGGAGGACCCCCCTCCCAGCCAGTGAAACAGCGCTGCCGGGGCTCGGGGCCACACACGGCAGGCGGCGGGGAGGGGTGGAAATGGGCCCCCAGCCCCCGTTCCCAGCACCATATCCACAGTGGATCATTTCTGTCGCCGTCAGCGCGCCGGCGATCCTCTGTGCCTCACCTCCGGTGATCTCCTCACCTCCCACGCAGGCTTCCACGCTTCTTTTCTTTCTTTTATTCTTCCTTGCCACCTCTGCCGATATGGAGCCGGTCTCGACTCGGCAGCTCCGCTAGCTTCGACGATGGAAACTCCTCCCCTGGGGGGGGGGGGGGGGGGTCTCGATCCAAATTACATACCTGTACGATCCGTACGGAGCGCTGATGAGTCCTCCGTAGTTTCTGCACTAGGCGTCGTACGAACAGGGCTCCTCATATACAGTGTGGCCAACGGGTTCCAGCATGAATGGCAAACGCCACTCCTCTGGCGGGCGCGCAGACACCCGTGTCGCTCCAGCTGTCAGACATGGGAGATCCCCTCAGAAGAGGGGAAAAGGAGCACGCAAGCAGGCCATAAGCGGCAGCAGGACGCTCGGAGAACAGCGAGGCCGGGCTCGATCGAGGTCACGGACCATCATGGACAGGCCAAGCGAACAAGGCAAGCGGGCAGCCGCGTCGACCCGGCATGCGACGAAACAGAACAGGTTCACTCGCTCGCCTGACAAACGGCAAAAACATCCAAGAGGCACAGACCCGCGCACGCACACACACACTGCTCGGCAGCGCTCCTATCTCGGCGTAACTCAGGCATTCACGTCCTCTGTCTGCCCGTCTCGGGTCCTCCCCCGCTCCGCCCAATCGACAGGCAGAGAGACATCGCGGCGGCAGACCGTCGTAGGCCGGGTCGTCGCAGGCCGGGTCGTCGCAGGCCGGGTCGTCACAGTGGCCGGCTCAATTCTCCTCTCCAGTACAGAGTAAACGATACTATTGAGCACTCGGCACACCTGCTGCACGGAGGGGGCAAAGCACGGAGTACGGACTACCCAGATCGCGTTACATGAGCCGAGCGGTCTGGTCTCAATAGTGCGCGCCGATTATTGCATTACCTAAAGCGCCAGGCCCCCCTTCCCCTTCCCCCCTCGAGGCTTTAGGGGGGCTCGTGCGAGCGAGGGAGGAAACAAGTAAATGGCCCTGGCTGAACCCCGGCCGCCGCGGACACAAGATCGGCATTCTTTGCTATCCGTCCAGCGGAACTCCGGTCCCCCCACGCCCGTCTCTGTCCCCGTCTATCTTCGGGTTCGCTGCCAAACCGGCCTTTTAGGGGAGTTCACAGCGGCCGTCTGCTGTTGGCGATTTTCCGCCCGCTACGGAGTACGGAGGACTCTCGAGAGCCACATCGTGAACAGCAGTACTCACTATTGGCCCTGCCCGACTTGTCCCCTTCTCTCTGTCTCATTTCCCCATCGCTCCACCGTCGCACCGAATCTGGCCTGGCGCTGCCCCTTCTGTTCGCCGCTAGCCTCGCTAGTGCCAGCCACTATCTCCACCGCATCCTCGTATGGAGGACCGCGGCGTTGGTAACCTCCCACCTGTGCGCGTGTGTTTTGGTCTTCCCAAAGCGGGAGCTATCGACCTAGGGGGCGTCAGGAAAGAAGGCCCCGAGTAGGCGGCCAGCGAGGTCCGACAGCTGCGTCTGGAGGCGAGGCTGCTCCTTTCTTCCTCCTTCACGGGGCAATCGTCCAACAGGGGCCCCGGAGCCTATAAGACATTGACAAATTTTCAATCGCATAATGGACAAGCAGGGCAGGAAACGCGGACGAGGAGAAGACGACGAAAGACGGGCCCAAGACCCGGATTCGGAGAATACCCCCGCCGGGGAAGCCTCGCCGTCGGAGGAGGATATGGATCTACCCCTGGCTAGTCTGTTTCGAGACGGCCAAGCAGCTGAGATTGCATCAGGTGCGTGTTTTTTTTTTTCCTTCTTTTAGCCCGCGCATGCGTGGGGAAGAAGGGCGAGACATGGCATCATCATTCTCATGGGCAAGCCCGCCTCCGCAGCCACGCCCCCGAGACAGTCTACTAAGTACGGAGTACGAGTACGCTCGGTATCACAGTACATCCCCATCGTAAATATCATACGTATACATGCGGAGTATATATTACAAGTATTCGTTGGCATTTGTGCTGGTGCTTGGCTGGTTGGGATGCAGCCTCACCTGCGAGAGGGGAGAAGAGAGGCAAGAGAGCACAGCTGCTCTGTGGATGAGTCAGCCCGTAAGCATCTTCTCGACAACGAACGTACTCTGTGTGTATCCGTATTCTTAGAAGATTTCCACCGCGCCTGATGGAAGACGATGAAGCGTGAAAAGTAGAGGTAAGCCAAACCGTCGCGGCGCCTCGGCGGTGTCCACCGAGTGGCTGCCCGTCTCCGGCACTTGCACGTCCTTCCGCTTCCGCTCCGAGCCGGAGGGCGTACGAGTAGCAGTCCCGGTAGTCCCGGTAGTCCCGGTAGTCCCGGTAGTCCTGGTAGTCCCGTGGGCTTCGGAAGTCGGCGGGCCCTGCCGGCCCTGCCAAACCTGCCGAACCAAGCGGGCCGGCGGGGAGTTAGCTACAGAACCGTCACTAGCAACTGCAATACGATTAAGGTCGAGTGGCAACTAGTGACACACACATCACATATTGATTAGCACGGCGGTCTAGACCTTGCAAGAGAGAGAGAGATACGAACTACGTACCCAGTACATACCGGGCCTCTCTCTATCGGCCGCCGGCATCCGCCGTATGGTCTGGCGGCGGCGGTCGTGATAGACACTTATCAGGGACGGGAGCGGGGAACCACCCTCACATCCACCATCCACCACGCTCATGCCCCTGCCCATCCGCGTCCGGCTCTCTGAGGGAGCGATAAGCAAGGCCCGGATGTGTCAATCCAAATGCTGGAGTGGCTGGCTGTACGTACAAGTATGGACAAAGTCTGCACCACGCCCACCCGCGATTGGCCCGCCGAGGACGATCGGCCGGTGCAGGAGCGTGCACAAGGTATGGGTGTACCCGGTAGGTACCTGGCGATATACGAGTCTGGCGTCTCCGTCTCCTGGCGAAGGTGAGCGAGCTTCCTTATCAGGTAGCGTAAAGTAAAAAATTACTACTAATCGCCAGACGGGATCCACCGCCCGGGCGAGGCTATATTTGTTACCTGTCGTCTTCTTTTTCTTCTTTTTTGTTTCTTTGCGTTTCTTCTTACTTGGAGTAGCAGCAGCAGCAGAAGCGGCAGCAGCAGCCAAGAGCAGGGCCACGATGAAGGAGCCTCTCGAGCCGGGCTACGACGACTATGACGGCGCGGGGACGATCACGGCCGTGCCGGACCGGGCCGGCCACGACGGGGCCGGCCAGGAGGTGTTTGGCGACGAGGAGAACGCCGGGGTACGCCGCCTCTTTCTTGTCTCCAGTAGCCAGACGGGAGGATGGAAGACGAAAGGACTGACTGAACCCCCTAGATCAAATACCGCGTGCTCAGCTGGCAGATGGTGGCAGCGCTGATGATCGCGGAGATCGTCAGCAACGGCATGCTGTCCCTGCCCAGCAGCCTGGCCATCGTGGGAATCGTGCCCGGTGCCATCATCATCGTCGGTCTCGGGTGAGTCTAAGGACACCGACCTACCTCGATAGATATCAAACATGGATACAGTCACTGATCTGAGATGACCAGCCTGTTCGCCACCTTTACGAGCTGGATCCTCATCCAGTTCAAGCTGCGTCATCCGGAAGGTAACCTATCTTTCCCCTTTCTGCCCCCTTTTCCCCTTCTCCCCTGCCCCCTTTTCCCCTTCTCCCCTGCCCCCTTTCCCCCTTCTCCCCTTCCCCCCTTCCCTCCTTCTGCCCCTTCCCCCCCCCCTCTTCTCCGCTCGATCTGACCCTCCTCTAGTGCACAGCATGGGCGACGCGGGCATGATCCTCTTCGGGCCGGTGGGCCGCGACGTGTTAGCGGCCGGCACGGTGGTGTTCGCCATCTGCGCGACGGGCGGGCAGCTGCTAGCCGGCCAGATCGCGCTGGCCGCGCTGTCGGACAACCGGCTGTGCTTGGTGCTGTACACGGGCGTGTTCGCGATCCCGACCTTCCTGTGCGCGTTGCCGCGCACCCTCGACCAGCTCGGCTGGCTCAGCATCCCCTCCGTGGCGTCGATCCTGGTTGCCGGGCTCGTCGGCATGGTCGGCGCGGGGCTTAACCCGCCGCCGGACCGGCAGGTCGACATCGCGCGGTCCAGCGACTTCCTCACCGCCTTCGTGTCCATCACCAACCCTGTCTTTTCCTACGCGGGGTCAGTACTATCCCCTTTTTCTTCCCCCTTTTCTTCCCCCTTTCTCGGTGTTACCACTAACCCCCGCAGACACTTCATGTTTTTCTTCCTCATCTCGGAGATGAAAAAGCCCGCCGACGCCATGAAAGCGGCCTATACCCTGCAGGGCTTCGCCACGGGCTTCTACCTCATCTTCGCCGTGGTGGTGTACTACTACACCGGCGCGGCCGTGGCCTCCCCGTCCTTCAGCTCCCTGCCCCCCGTCTGGGCCAAGGCCGCGTACGGTATCGCGCTGCCCAATTTCCTGCTAGCGGGCAGCCTGTACGCGCACACGGCGGCCAAGCTCGTCTTCGTGCGCGCGTTCCGGGACCGCGGCCTTGGCGTTTCTCCTCAGAAGAAGAAGAACAGGAGGAGCCGCCACCTGCACCACCACTCTGTGCTGGGCTGGTCGGTGTGGACGGCGCTGGTGCTGGCCGTCAACGCGGCCGCGTTCGTGCTGGCTGTGGGCGTGCCCATCTTCAACCAGCTGATCGGCATCGCGGCCTCGCTGTTCGCGGCCTGGTACACCTACGGCATCGCCGGCTTCTTCTGGCTACACGACGCCTTCCACGGGTATCAGTACCCCCGCGAGCCCGTGGCGGGGTGGGACGCCTGGCGCCGCCACTGGGGCATGACCGTCGCGTGCGCCCTCACCGTGCTGGCGGGCGCGTTCATCTGCGTCGCGGGCATGTACGTCAACGTCGACTCCATCGTCATCGCCTATCGCGCCGGCACCCTGCCTGCCCCTTTCAGCTGTTGAGGGGGGTGGGGGGCGGGTGGCGCAGGGACGTACCTGTTTAGATAGACCTATGGATAGAGTGCGTAGAGTAACTGAAGATAAAATACCCATAGAGGAACTACAATTCCAGGGTGTGCCACATCCTTGTGACCTCTGGAAGGAACTGGTGACTACCGACCAACAAAATCATTGTCATAGGTAGATGCAGATATCACGATGCACGGATAAAAGTAAAGGTACCGGCCGTATCCGCCGCCCACTACATTTCCACTCTAGCCCGTACACACTGCCTAAGACATTGCCTGAGAAGACCACTGCTGGTACCTGCCCATGTACCTACACGACAGAACGGACTGACATACGTACACAAAAGGGAGACGAGGGAAAAAGAAAAGAAACAGGAGCAGAAAAAACAAGTGTGCTCGCGGCATACAGGTATTGTGCGTTACATCAGATCCATCCACAGTCCACAATAAATACCACACAAACAGACAGGACACAAAGCCAACCATACATAACGTGGAGAGACATCGCATCGCGTTCGCGGTTCGCCCCCCTCCTCGCTGACACAGCCTTTGCCACTGCCACAGACTGCCTGCCTACCTCCCCTCCTCTCCCACTCTCCCACTCTCCCACTCCTGTTGCCACCTCTTCTGCTACACAGCTCCCCCCCGACAGGCAGAACGAAGAGAAAGAGAAAAGAAAGTATTGCAAAAAAAAAGAACAAAAAAGAACACCGGGAAATAAAAACCGACAACTCCTTGCCACCACCAGAGTGTAGCTCATGCAGGAGAGGGGGAATCTTGAGAAAAACAAAACAATCGAGAGGAAGAGAAGGATGCCGAAGGGCAGGAAGACGTCGACGTCGACGTCGGGGAATAATAGTATACGCCAACAAGCACGCCCGTCAACAGGGAGAGCAGCAACCAGGCCAACAGCAGCAATACCCGCCGTCCCGTCCCTCCCACGCGTCCTCCCAAAATTCCTCCCCGTCTCCGGCCATGATGGTCATGATGATGGTGATATTGGTGGTAGTGGTAGATGACGATGGAGGCTATTACGGTATTGCTGAACCAGAACCAGAGCGAGGCGAGCGCGGCAACGGCGGCCCCCTAGAAGCAGTTGAGGCTGCCCTTCTTCTTCTTCTTGCTGATGGCATTCATGCGCTCTTCCAGATGGGCCCGCGCTAGCTCGGCGTCGCGCCGCTTCTTGCGCTCCTCCTCCACCTGGTGCAGGCTCCACCGGTTGTCCTGCGCAGGCTTGTCCTTGAGCTCCTTGAGCTCGCTCTCCAGATCTGTGCACCGCCGCCGCCACGCGTCGCAGTCTGCCTTGATCTTGTTCGATTGCCTCTCCAAGTCCGTCAGCGCCTCTTCCAGCGTCGCGGTCAGCTGCTTCTCTGCCGTCAGGTGCTTCTCGATCGTGCGGATCCGAGCCTCCTGGTCCTCCTGGATCTGCGAGATCGCGATATCCTTGCTGGGCGGCCGCATGCTGGCCGTGGGCGACGACGGGTTGGCCGTTGCCGGCGGCGAGCTGCCCGAGCCTGGTAGCGGCGGCAGGGGGATCGCCGGCGGCGGCGACGGTAGAGAGCCCACCGAGTTGGTCTTGTGCAGCTGGGAGCTGGTCGAGTTGGACCGATGCGGCCCTTCGGCCATCATGCTGTCGTACTTGTTCTGTGACGGGCCACCGGTTAGCTTCCTCTCTCCTCTCACTCTAGATACTAAGGTAGTATGGATAGTCTAGCTTACCTGTAGCGCCGCGTACTCCTCCTTGATGTCGTCGAGCTCTGACTGCAGCCGGATCTTGGCCGCGTTGGCCTCCTCCAGCTGGGCGACCCGCTCGTTCTGGAGCGTCGAGAGGCGGTTGTTGGTGAACTGCGCCTGGTCGAAGTTGGTCTGGAGCTGCTCCTCGAGCTCGTCTACTAGCCGCGAGTTCTTCTTGTTGTTCATCTCCAGGTCCATCATCCGCCTCTTCACGAACGTGAGCTGCTCGGCTACCGTGCCCCGCGGACCAGGCCGGTGCTCGTCGTAGCCGAGGATGCCCGCCAGGGCCCCCTTGACTGCCTCGAGCTCGCGCATGACCGAGTCGCTGATGCTGGTGAGTTCCCTCACCGTGTCCTGGAGCTCGGCCGACCTCTTCTGCTCCCGCCCGAGCGCCTTCTGGTCGGCGATCAGGTCTTCGATGCGCTCCGTGATCTTCTCGACGCTGACGTCCAGGCCCAGCGCAAACGCCACCTGCGTCGCTACCTTCATCAGATCCTCCCTCGCCTCGGTCAGGTCCAGCTGAAGAGACCGCACGCTCTCGACATGCTCCATGTTGAGCCGCTGCAGCTGCTCCTCGTACTCCGCCTGCGTCATCGCCCGGACCTCCTCCAGGCCCTGGGCGTGGTCCGCCTGGACCTCCTCGAGCTCTCTCGCGTGGTTGGCCTCGAGCTCCTCTAGGTCCTTGATGTGGTTGGCTTGCAGCTCCTCCAGGCTCTGCTGGTGAGACCTGAGAGCCTCCTCATGCTCGGCGATCTGGTTCTCGAGCTTAGCAACGAGCTCCCTATGGCTATCGGCCTCGGAGGAAGCCGCGGCGCGGGCGCCGGAAACCTCCTCCAGCGCCTTCGTAGCCTCGCTGAAGGCCCGGTTGGCCTCCTCCAGCTGCATCTTGGTGGCAGCATGGCCGGTCTCGAGCTCCGCGACCTTGGTGGCATTGCTGTTGATGATGGCTTTGTACTCGTCGATCTCGGTGCGCAAGAACTGAACGAGCTTCTGCTGCTTCGCCAAAGCCTCATTGTCTTCACCCGAGGCGGGTTGAGCATGCTCCTGGCTCTGGTCCTGGCCCGAGGTCTGGCCATCGCGTTGGACGATGCTGGTCTCAGAGAGCTGGGCGTTGACAGATACGAGCTGCGATTCGAGCTCGTCGATCTGCTTTTTCATCTCGAGCTCCCTCGTCTGGATCGACTCGAGGGCGGTCTGGTGCTTGCTCTCCCAGTTGGCGAGCTCGGCTTCCAGCTCTTGCACCTTCTTCGTCTGGGCTTCCAGCTCCTCGCCAATCGCCGTATCTTCCGTCGCGGCTGCGGGAGCCTCGCTGACTGTTGCCGTGGTAGCGGCGGCGGCTACAGCGGCAGCAGTGGCGGCGCGGGCCTCCGTAGCCTTGGCTTGTGCGTGGGCTTCGGCAGCCTTGGCCACCTCCAAGGAGGCACGCAGAGACTCTAGCTCGGACTGGAGCTCCTGCTCGCGAGAAGCATGGGCCTCCTGCAGATCCTGGAGCTGCTTCTCGTTCTTCTCCAGCTGATCTCGTAGCGCCGAGACGACGGAGATATCCATGGGCGAGGCCTGCAAGCTGGACCGCTCGCGCGTCAGCCCGGAAATGATAGTCATCTTAGTCTCCATCTCCTTCTTCGCTGAGGCGACGCCCGCCTCGAGCTCCTGGATTCTCTCCGATCGGGCATGGAGTTCGTGCATCGCCGCGTTCAGGTTCAGCTCGAAATTTTGCATCACATCCGGCTTGTTCTCGAAGTTCTCCGTCGCGATGTTGCGGAGCGAAGCAAACGAGCGGTGGGCGCGGTCGATGATCATGACGTTCTGACTCGACTTGCGCCGGATCACTGGCGTGCCCGATTTCGGCGAAGAGGCTTCGGCAGCTTGAGCCTTGGCAACCTCCGTCTTGAGCTCTTCGACGATGTCGAGGACCTCGTGGTGTTGCTGCTCCAGCTGGGCATACTTCTCCGCGAGCTCCTTCTCGGCGGCTTCCTTCTCGGCAGCGAGGATCTTCAGCCGCTCAAGCTCGGCAGCAAGGGCATCACTGTGAGCGCTTGCGTGCTCCTCATGCTCCTCGTGATGCTCTTCGGAGGTGGCGGCAGTCGAGATCGGATCAGCAGAAGTAGTAGGAGTCAACGCCACTACCTCCCCTTCTGCCTCTTCATCCTCCCCATAATGCACTTCCGGCGCAGTGGCAGCATCCTCGTACTCTTCGTCCTCTGTCTCGTCGCCACCACGAGTGGCAGGACGAGGCTCGCGCTCAGACTCCGGCAGCTCTTTAGCAGCCAGGGTCTCAGCATCTGAGTGCTGCATGGTCGAGGGGGACTCCAGCGCCGAGGTCAGCTCCGAAGACAGCGACCGCGACGACGAGTAGTGTCGCCCATTCTTCGGCTCGCTCATGATGGCGTCGGAGAGCAGAGACGAAGGCCTCGTCTGCGTCTGCGACGTCGCGGACAAGATGGAGTCGCGCGGCCGCCCCGGGTGTCTGGCCTCGTCGAGGGTGTCCTGGAGCTCGGCGAGGGCCCGCAGAGCTTCTTCGTACTTGGCCTGAAGCAGGTCATACTCGGTGAGCGTCGTCTCGTGCTCCACACGGAGATCGACGAGCTCCTGTGAGACAGATTCCAGTTTGTCCGCGACAAACCGGTTCTGGGCCGGGCTGGCGGGGAATTCGGGAACTTCTTCGTGAGAGTTGAGGCGATGCCGAGAAGGCCTCGGGGTCACCACCGTGTGCGCGTGCTTCTCGACATCGTTGATGTTCTCCTCATCTTCCTCGACCACCTTCGCAGGCGGTCCCTGCTCCAGGTCCTGCTCCTGCTCGTCCTGGGGGACATCCTCTTCCTCCTCTCCCTCGGGGATGACCTCCGTATGGCTCATCCTGCTGACGTGGCTCTGGCTCCGAGAGTGGTCCGCAAGGGTCCGGCTAGCGGCCCGGCGGTGGCCCGTGCCGTTGACCAGCTCGGCGGCGGGTTCGGCCTCCGATGCAGCGTCTTGGTGGATATGGTCGAGCTCGTACAGCAACGAGTCGAGCTTGCCGAGGCTGCGCTGGCGCTCGATGACCTGCTCCAAGCGGTCGATCTCGCGCTGCATCAGCTCAGCATCCTGGTCAGCCTCGGCCAGGCGCTCCTCCAGGGTCGAGATGTAGTCTTCGCAGGTGGCCTCGTTCTCGCGTATCCGCGCAATCTCCTTGCGCAGCTCCTGGATGATCGTCGCATTTTTTTCCTCCCCGGAGGTGTGTCCGTCCAGCTTGGCCTCCAGGTCGTGCAGGTAGTTCTCGGTGCTGGCCTCGCGGTCCATCAGCTTCTGCAGGCGCGCCTGGAGCTGCGTGTTGATCGTCTCGACGTAGGCGCATTTGGTCTCCTTCTCCAGCAGGTTCGCCTCCGTGCTAGAAAGGGTGGCGCGGGTGCTGGATAGCGACTGCTCAAGCGACTGGATCGTCTTCTCGTATTCAAGAACGACCTGCTCGACCGCCTGAGCGAAGCTGTTGGAGCGATTTAGCCGCTCCGTTGCGCTGTCGCCTAGGGACTCCTCCAGATGCTGATTCTCGGCGACCTCATTATCCCGCGCCTTGGCCATCTCAGCAATGAGCTTTGCGTGCCGCTGGCTGAGGGTGCTATAGTTCTCCTGGGCGTCGAGCAGGGCATTCTGCAGCTCGTGTTCCCGCTCGTTCTGCCGCTCGGGCCGCTCGCTAGTCGCCAGAATGCGCCTATCGCCCCCCTCACCCCTCTCCGCACTCCGGATCTGCTCGCGCAGGAAGGCCACTTCAGCCTTGAGGCGGTCGATGACGGCCTGCTTATCGCCCTCGTCGATCTGCTGGATGCGCGGCTTGCTCTGGATAGCACGGGCCCTCTGCGCATATTGCACCGTGTTCAGCGTCTCACTTAGATGGAACTCAGCCATGGTGACGCAGGCGATCATATACGTGATGGCGCTCCCGCCCAGAGAATCCTGCAGGAGGCGGGTGAGCCGCGAGTCTCGGTATGAGACATGGGACCCCGGCTGCCGCGACGACAGCTGCGAAATGACCTTGCCTAGGGCTGCCAGGCCGGCGTTGATCGAGATACCCTCCCGGGCGCGCTCACCCTGGGCGCCGGTATTCTTGAGCCGTTCGCTGCCGGCTAAATCGACAAAGTGCATTTTGCTGTCCGTCGTAACCCACGACTCCGTCCCCGTCATGGCTTCCAGGGGTACGGACATGCGCTTCTCCGATTTTGTCGCCTGGAAGCCCGGCTTACGCTGCACCAGGTTAAGACTGAAGACGGCGTGCGACCGCGACGAGCGCGCATTGATAGCCGTCGCATCCGTCTGCCGCACAGCGGATCCGAAGTTGAGCGCGTTGAGAAGATCGTCCACGGAGTTGACCTCGATTTGCCGGAGACCGGTCAAGATGATATTGCCCTTGACGTCCTCGCGAATCGTCACCGGTGCCCTCTCCGCGGCCGGCACGTGCTCCGGGATCAGCAGATCGCGCAGTTGCTCGTTATAGATCTCCACATAAGTCGCTCTCAGGCTCCAGGTCTTCTCCCCCTTGTTGGCGCTCGGCATCGGAGTGTAGCCCTTAGGAGCCCGCAACTGAGACATCGAGCTTCGGTTTGGGTTGCCCTTGGGACCCTCCAATTTCTCAAAAAGCGCGATCGCAGCACGGGGAATAACACCTGTGATGGGCGCGACGCTGCCGTGAGTTTTCTGAGACCGTACGAAATGAGGTAATATCTAGAGCAAGGGGCCATTGATCACCGTCGCTCTCGGAATAGACTCACCCATCAATTCCATGTCATCCTGCTCGCTGGGGCCCGACGTGCCCATGGTGTAGGACTTGCCGGCACCCGACTGGCCGTACGCCAGAAGGGAGACATTGTAACCGGTGGTGAAGGCGTTGACGCATTCGTAGAGGTAGTCCCAAATGCCCTCCTGGGTAACGTCGGGGGCGAAGACTCGGTCGAAGACGAACAACTTCCGGCCCTGGGGGGCATCGATAGCCAAGCTCGTGTTGGATGTGACTGTCACCATAGGCCGCTGGAATCGCTGGGGAATAAGGTCGAAGCCCGGATCGGTGGGCTGCAGCGGCGGACGAACGCGAACCGCTGCGGCGGGATGTTAGCGCTACTGGATGCCATTCACGATGCGACCCGGCCGCGAGGAAAACTGCAGAAAAAAAAAAACCCCCCATTTGCGTCCCCCGTCTCTGTACGGAGCACGTCCTACCAGCCAACGCCGGCGAGCGCCTGAAGCAGAAGAGCGGGCGGTACGGGCGAGGCAGAACGGAGGCTTGTGAGGCAAGAGAAGAGAGGGACGGAGGGAGGGAGGCGTGCGGCGACGAGGCGCCGGGGACGGCAAACGTACCAACTTTGACGGAAGTGTGAGCATCTTCGTCGGATGCTCTACTGCCTCCCGTCTTGCTGTTCACGCTCATCCGGCTGTTACTTCTCGGCGCAGGGCGAACCATGACGCTCATGGGCCGTTGAGGGAGTACTCCCGGCGATGCTGGCGGCGAACTGGCCATGGCGGGCGGCGGGAAAGGGGGCTCCAGCGTGCTTAAATTCGGCCTGCGCTATCGCCCGGCGCCTGGTGGAGGCGACAACCCACCGCCAGTGGGCACACCCGAGAAACAGAAAAGGTGCGGCAAAGGGTGATGGCGGCAGAATGGGTCTGCCCACCCTTCCCTTGTCGAATAGTGTAAAGGCGGATCAATACTGTCGAGACGAGGCGACCCAACGCGAGAGGAGAGGCAGGCCAGGGAGGGAAGCGCTGGAGTCGGCACGGTAGTGTATGGCACACGCTACTATGCTATCCGCCAAGCGGGAAACGGGCTGACGGCGGTTATCCTTCGTCGTCGTCCTCCTCCTCCTCCACAGGGCGTCGTCATAAAGGGTGTTCCAGGGAAGATCAAACTCCGGCTCTATTCTCTCTCCGCCTTCGTAGGCGCGGGTATTAATCGCTTCTTCGGTCTGTTCTGGGCCTGGACGGGAGGACATTAGCATTATGAATTCGTTCATGCCTGCGCACGACGCAAAATAGCTGCTGCGCGGAGCCTGTATATGTGTGTATAAGTGGCCGCTCCCCCCCCTGCGAGCGTGCACTTGTGGCTGTATAAAACGCCCCCGTCGGCGAGCATAGCAGTCGCATAATAGTGCACCGACCGATAGGGGAGTATAACCGCAGGCGGCGAGGCAGCGAGACCGCGGGTGTGGATTGGGAGTGGGCGCCGAGCCTACCTTCTTGGTTGTTGATTTAATTGCAGCCAGGGGTGCTCGCAAATTACAAACGCGTCCAGGACGAGTCCGATTGGAAGGCGCCTTGCCCACTTCGGTCGCAGGTGGCCTCGCTCCAGGCAAACGAAAGCTCGCGAACAGGGCACGACGGAGACCTCCTCGCCTGAGGGGAAAGAGATGGAGAGAGGCAGTCGCGACGACGAGGAGGGAGAGAAGAAAGAAAAAGGAACGACGCGACATGCACATGCATCTAAGAGAGAAAGTCCAGACGGCGGAAAAGGAGGAGATTGACCTGCCCTCTTGAGGAGAGAAAGGGGGGATGCTGGTGGGCGCAAGGATAGGGATGGCAAAAGCGCTAGGGTGCCGCTGCTGCAAACTGCTGCTGCTGCTGCTGCTGCAGGTCCTCAGCCCGGATGCCTAGAAAGGGGACCACGAGTCGCGCATGCGCCCAGATCAACCACCGAAGGTACCGAGTACATGTACGAGCACAAGCACGCGCAAGGTTGACCGACTGACGCCGGACTCTGCAGTGTTCCAATCGAGCTGTGTGCTCCGTCCCTCAGTTCGTACAGGCGCGGGGAGCAGCGCCGGCGAAAAAAAATACAACGCTAGTGGACGTGTGTCTGGGTCTTGGGGGTTCTGGCAAGGGGGGCCCATCCTGGCATCTGTAAGCGTCGGCGTAGTGGGTGGAGGGCGCTAGGGAGAAACCAGCCCCTTCGGGAAGCTTCAAGCCAGGGACCAGGAACGCGGAGCTTTTTGGCACTGACAAATGCCCCCCTCAAGGCAACGACTTCCAGTCGATCCGCTGCAGAAAGCTTTCATGCCTCACACCTCTCTATACCTAGCCACAGCTACTATACCTAGCTCTTCGCCCGACTTCTCCCATTTTCTCCTAAGCTGAGGCTTAAAAGGGGTACTACTGAGGATATCTCGGGTAAGAGCTCGGCTAGGCAGGACGGAGAGCCAAGCTGATGAGAACGGATGGGGTGGTGGGTTTTGCGACCCATCCCCCCATTTCCCCCATCCCCCTCGCATCGCCCTGAACCAGTCAAACGATGCGACTCGCCTCAAGCTTCTGCAGGCACACAGGCACACAGTGACACTGCGCGCACCATCGAAAATCCACCCGCGCGCAGGAGCCCCCCAGAGCGCGCCCCAGCTTTCTATCCAATCAACGGAACCGCTCGGTATTAGTGACAACCTAACAGATCTCCTCAGTAGCGTGGCGGCAGTGGGGCGTAGTACTTGTACGTACACCCCAAATTTTGCTACGGAAAGGTACCTCCTCGCCTGGTTGTTGCCTTCTGGGTACTTCGCTACTGCCTCCGAGATGCACTATTTTTCTCCTGCAGCTGCATCTTCCACTTCTCCTTTTGCGTACCGCAACGGCTCCATTCTGTTTAAAAAAAAAAAAAAAAGAGGGTTGCCCACGCGTGCCTCTCCCTTCTTTCCCCTAATCAAGACATCAAGCTATCGCCAAAAGGGTATCTCTATATCTGTATCCGTACAGGTGGAAATGAATCTTCGGCCGTCATCCGATCGATAAGATGTTCTGGAAGCCATCGATTTGGTTCGTACGACAAAGCACGGGGTAGTGCGGAGTCAGGTTTTGTGCTCCGTATTTCCCAGAGTCAAGTAAGCAACTACGAAAGGGAGCAGGGAGCAGCCCAGAACTTCCACCGCTTTGGTCACTGCGAAACCAGCCCCCCGCGCTTCGCACAGAAAAGAACGAGAACGCTCTCATCCCACGTCCGACCCTCCCGTCCGTATCTGCAGGAGGTCGTTGTCCGATAAGCCAAGGTCCCAGCCAGCCAGCCAGCCAGCTGGAGCCGAGTGACGGCTCATTCCTCAACGGCTCATTTCCGAGCCGTTGGCAGCATCCCGTCAATCCGTTTCCTTGCCGCTTGTTTATGCTCACCAGCTTCCGGGGCAGCCAGGAACAGGATGAGCGATCAGGAAAAGGGGAGGAGCTTGGGGGCGCAAGGGAAGAAAGAGCGTCAGGGGGATCACCGACCAATCCCGCCCGTTCCTTTGCCCAGCCTTACTCCGAGGTGAAACCGCGCCGGGCCATCCCCCTTGCTTCCCGGAAAGAAGGAGTCCCCATGGAAGAAAGATCGGCTCGGCACCTGGCTGGAACTTATCGATTGCGTGCCGTGATGTCAGTTTTTCAAAGACTCCCCTGTCATTGAGGTAAAGTAGATGATCAGAAAAAGGGATGCCGCGGAGGACGGAGGAATACTCAATACGGCGCACTCGGTTAGCAGAAGACGTTCACCTTCCTGCGACTCGAGGGGAGGAAGGACCGACCAGTGTCAAACTCAGGTAACCATCTCAACCGTTCTTCGACGATCGCCGGTCCGGTAAGTGCCAGGGCGGCTATACAAAAACGCACCAGAAGAGTCGCATTTTTCATGCAACCACTTGACGGAGTCTGGCTCGCATATCACTCTCGATCCATTACGGAATATTGCCCCCTCCCCCTCTTTTTCTCCTTCTCTTTCACAATCACAATCCCGGGAAGTGGCCATGCTCCCCATCCCCTTGCTTCATCGCTGTCAGCCATACAGTTTGCCAAGCAACGGACGCGAATTACCAGGTGATATGTGCGCGGGGATGACCCCCGAGAAGGCCCCGGGGTGGAAGGTCTTGAGTGGCGCGAAGTACCGGAACCCCCGTCCCTGGGGGCCCGACCTAGCCCGACAGCCACATTGCCCCTACCTACCTCCACGCTCACTTCGCCACGGTGATGTGTAGCACGAGTCAGCCAGCGCACGTCACGTTGCGTATATCCGCGGAGCAAAGCGGCATGACGGCTCCTCGGCGAGGAGGCGTGACGACTCGGAAGAGACTTTGATCCCCGTCTCACCCCGTTCAAGCTCCTATCCCTGCGCCGCAGCGAGGAGAAGCAAGGAACGCAGCTCTTCGCTCTGCCCAGCCACACCAGCTTGCCGGCCACCTCTCTTTTCTTTCTCCGACAAAAAGCGGGCCACGAGGCTTGTTCTGCGTCAGAGGTTGACATCTACGGACTTGCTTCGGGGGGGGGGGGGGGGGGGGACCCCCGGGGGGGGGGCGCAACGGCCCGCCACCCCTCGAGTTTGGTGTGAACGGCCGTGGGAGCGCCCGGGCCTGCCCGGGCGCTGGTATACGACCGCGACATGG
>JAKLNC010000229.1:0-29628 GCA_022813145.1 Barbatosphaeria neglecta | reverse complement strand
CCCCCCCCCCCCCCCCCCCCCCCCCCCCCCCCCCCCCCCCCCCCCCCCCCCCCCCCAACACGAACGGCGGGGCGCAACGGACAGCCAGCCGAAGATTTTCGTGTGAACGGACGTTCGAGCGCCCGGGACTGCCCTGTCGATGGTATACGACCGATACATGACATCTCTCTTCCGCCGTCGCCCTTCGGAAGGAGGTGCGGTGCGGTGCGGTGCGGGGACGATTGAAAAGGCCAGTCAGCCCAGCTCGGGCTTCTGGAAGGACCCTGTATGCTGTGGCCTGCCGCTTTTGTGGTACCATTATGGACGCACACGGACGGGTACGCACAACATGCAGCGGGCACGGCATTGCGTTTGAGCGCCTGTGCTGCCTCCATGCGTGGCCCGTCTAGGTCCGTTCTACGGGACGGCTGTTCGTGCTTGTATTGCGTACGAAACTCCGCGAAGACGGGGTCCAAACAACCCCGGACTAGATGGTTCGCTCCAGATTTCCACTTGTTATCTTAGCGTCCTTGAGGTCCGGCGGCAAGGCCCCCGACACAGAGAGAGAGAGAGAGAAAGAGAGAGAGAGAGAGAAAGAGAGAGAGAGAGAGACCCGGGAGGGAAAAGAGCGTGGGAGCCTCATCACCAGACCCTTGGTTCCCACCATGTAAGGTTAAGTGTAACGGTCATTTAGCCAGCCAATGGGCCGGCAGCGTTCAACCTCCTCAACTCGACCTTGATGAAAGGAGACCGTCAATGCCGTCCCCGTCCGTCTGCCGCCCGGCGCCGGGCTGCTGCGTGCCGCTAATATCTTGGTTTCGACGGCCGATTTGCGGGGAAAGAGTTGCATCCAGCGGCGGCGATCCACCTGGTGGAAAGCCCCTACTGGACACGGTAAAGTCTCAGCATGCGCTTGTTCTATACCGCCGCAAGAACACTGCCCGCGGGAAAGCAGCGCTAGTGCATACGTATGTACGTTACGTGCTTTGTGCTTTGGGCGTGTGGCCGAAAATGGATATCTGTACGTCGAGTAGTAGTAGGTTGCAGACCGCCTTCCTCGTTTTCTCACATACCACACTCACACACCGCTAGCTATTCGGCTCGGTAAATACACCTACCTACCTATAAGAGTAGGTAGTTCTACGGGCGTCCGCCCGTGGGAGAGATGCAAGATGCACGCCTTGACTTTGTTGGAAGCCGCCATTGCAGATAAGCCGCCGGCGGAGCAACCACCAACCACCGCAGACAACATGCCCTCGCCATCCCGCCCGTCTCTTGGCAGAGAAGCCACGAGCAACACTGGCGATGGCGACTAGGTTCACAGAGGGAGGGGGTCCCGCGGCAACACACACACATTCACGCCCGCGGCCAGGAAGGATATGGCCCGAGGCACTCTGGTTGCCGGCCTACCCGCGATGTTCCCGTCTGGCTCGGGCGGGCGAGGAGGTTGAGAAAGGTCGAGGCGTCTTCCGGAGCACCTTTGCACGAGGCTATCAGTAGGAGTGGGGCACAGCATCACCGAGGATATTTTCTCGGCCTCTGTGTTCCTAGTGAGCACTTTCACATCGACCCCATGCAAGTATATGCTACGCACGTGTTAATGGACTTGAGACTTCCCTCTGCCTCGGTCTTCGAACACTCTCATCTGCTGACAGAAACATGAGTCGCGCGGGGGTGGTAGTGGCGCTGCGCATCGCATGGAGAAAGAAAAAGGAAGTGCCGGCTCGCCGCCTTGATATGCCGGACTTCTCCGTGTTGTATGTAGGGGAACCCCCTCTCCTGCTCATGAAGCGTCACCCGCGCACATGCACTTCTTCCAACTCATTCGGCTGCTCAGCACCTCATCGACGATCGGAGGCGTCGGGCTTGGCTCATGGTGACCTCACTCGTAGCCAGGATAGAGCACCGTACTGAGTACGAGTACCCGCCACGAAAGGATAATAATGCAGGAGGGTGCGCGGCACAAGGACACACACAGCGGCAAGAAGGAAAAAAAAAAAAAAAAAACGCCCGTCCGCTCGGTCTACCACACCACCACCGCTCGCATCGCTTCACTCCATTCGCCTCGTGGGCCCCACTGACTCGTCAAAATTGCCGACCGTGCGCGGCTAGGTAGGGAGGCCAAAGCGCTGTCCGTATTCAGCAAAAGGGCGACGGGCGAGTGGAGGGGCCACGGGGGGGAGAAAGAAGAAAAAAAAGGGAGGAGAGTGACGGGCCCATCCACCTTCCATCGTGCCATCGTTCGATTTTTCGACTCTGGAGGCGTCAAGGAAAGGCCCTGGACATTTGGCTTCGCCCCTTCCTTCAAGGTCCACACTGGCGTCGCTCTTATCACACCTGTAAGCCGCCACTGGACGCGTAGCCTGCTCCGTAGGTTTTCGCTTAGAGTGAATAGCAGGGGAAAGAAGGGGAAAGAAAGTACGAAAGAGAAGAAAAACGGCCGCGATGTTCAGCACCCAGCTGGCCGGTAAATTACAGGAAAAGAAGGGGGAGGGGCGGGGAACGCCCGGCGAAACAACCGGGGCTCGAACGGACAGCCAGAAGCCAGTAGGATTTGCGAACAAGGTTGTCGAAACAATCACCACCGAGACAGGTCCCTCCAAGGAGCTTTTCTGCCTCTCCGCCTGCTGGCTCTGGGGTTCGAGGTTCTATCAAGCCAACGCTGACGGTGTCGATCATCGTCAGCGCTATCTACGGTCAGAGGCCAAGGTTTTGCCGTCCTGGTCAGGGATCAGGCAGGCGTCCGTCCCCCGCCTCTCCACCGTAGTCCGCACCACAAGGTATTTGCAACCTCTTCGCAACTGGGTAAAACTTGCCCATCTACTAACCTCCCACCCTCCGCAACTGTAAGGACTGGGCGTGTGCCAGTCCTCGCCCTCCAGGGAGGCGAGAAAATGCCTTACGCAGTAGGTAGGACTGCCTCCAGGGGAAGAAATCGATGGACCTCCATTCGGCAGATCCATACGTAGTCCGCAGTGACCCCGAACGAAGGATACCACTGCGTACATGCGCCTACCTAAGTAGTACTCCGCAGGGACTCTGTAGACGTGGTGCGCATCCAATTCGAACCCATGGGTAGCTGAGAAGCCCGCTGGTGCATGGGGGATAATGCAGTAGCGAGGCCACTCGGCCTTGGGAGCGCGGAAGGTTCAGTATTTTGGTCACGTGAAATTTCACGTGGTGTTCGCGCTTGTTTCGTGCTATCGGAACGCGCTCACTGGATTGACGGGGCACGCCGATTCCGCCTTCCTCGAATAACAACCGAAACAGTGTCCTACGAAACAGGCCCATTTCACAGGATAACCCTCCACCCGACCCTCTGTAGGTCGGAAATCTTGCCCCCATTACCTCGTGAGCTATAATTGCGACTTATGGTAAACAATGCCGCCCGAAGTAATCAGCCTTCTTTCTAGCCCGGAGGCGGTCCTGCCTCCACCGCCGGTGAGGGGTCCGGCGACACTCGACTTCAGCCCCACGGCTCGAAAAGGGACGAGGCTGGCAATAGCGAATGACGGGAAGCCTATCGCAAGGCCTCTGAAATACGGCTTCGGGTCTTCCGACGACGACAACTTTCCCGTTCTGCCCCCCGCTCCCGCCGCCGACCCCCGCAGCTCACGACGGACAGCACCGGCGACGCGGCAGGCCAACACCGGGAAGGCGAGCACTAACAATGACGGCCGGCCCTCATCTGACGGTGTCTTCGATACCTCGTGGAACTGGGATGGGCTGTCGGACGAACTCCTACCAGAAGCGGACCGTCCCGCCAAGAGGCGGCGAGTCTCTCCGGCTGTGGAAGATAGGCATGATAAGCCATCCACCGTTCTAACCGAAACGTCAACAAACCGGCGGTTTGGGCCTCCATATGGCGACAAGGGGGACAGCAACCGGACACTGCCTCGAGCTCCCCGAGCACCCCAAGCCCCTGCACTCAAAAAGCAGACATCCAAGGTCTACACTATCAACCTATCCAGTTCACCGCAGGCTCTACCACGACCTCTCCCAGCGACGAGGGAACCAGCGAAGAATAAAGCCCTCCTCAGCTATCTCTCTTCTTCTCCGCCTCAGCTCAGGGAGGCTCGGAGCAGTAGCCTACCGGAGAACCGAGAACCGAGCAAATTCATCGACGCATTCGTCGAGAGCCCACCGCCACAGCCACGGCGCAAGGGCCCAGCTCCCCCAAAGGCGGCGACCTGGGATCCGATCTCGAGCTCGCCGCTAGAGACAACCACAACAACCCCGTCTCCCCGCCGCCTTGCCTGGAGACGGTCAGACGTCGTCACTCTGCTTGACGACTCCGACGCCGACGTCGGTGGTGCTGCGGAGGTGGCGTCTGGAGCGAAGGGGTGCTCTTCTGATGATGACAACGATGAAGAACTTCCAGATCTCGCCAACGTGGACTTGACTAAGCTCGGTGCCAAATTGGGCAGGCTGGCAAGCAAGGCTCCAGCACTCGAGGTCCCGGAGAAAAAGCGACCGACGAAGACCAAACGAGCAGCCTCGCAGCCTACTACTAGGACTGCTCTCTCTAGTACGACCGGAAGGAAAATAGGTGGGGGCAAGACACAGGTCAAGGCACGGGACAGGGCCGAGAAGGAGAAAAAGAGACGGGAGAAGGAGCAGACGCGGGAGAAGCGCGTGCGGGAGAAGGAGGCTGCCGCGGCGCTGGCGGAGGTGAACAAGGTGCGGACGGACAAGAAGGTCTCGACGCCCGAGATGATCGTCGACCTGCCGGAATCGCTGGACCAAGGCGTCAAGCTGCAGGCGGAGGTCCTCCTCGACGACCTCGCCGTGCAGCACACCACCTATGCGAGCCCCGTCGAGGGCGTCGTGACCTGGCGCCGCAAGGTCGCGTCCGTGTACAACGCCGAGCTCAGCCGGTGGGAGCCCGTACCGCTGAGGGTCGAACGCGAGAAGCATGCTATGGTCGTCCTGGCTGCCGCAGACTTCGTGCAGCTCGCGCTTCACAGCGGCGGCGACGGCGGCGACGGCGCCGACCTCGACAGCCACGTGTCGCGCATGCGCCGCCACTTCCCCGAGCATAGCCTCATCTACCTCATCGAAGGTATGAGCTCCTGGATGCGCCGGAACCGCAACCTGCGCAACCGCCGGTTCGTCTCAGCCGTCCGCAGCGTCGGCGTGGGCGAGGCGTCGTCCTCCTCCGCTGCCGATGCCTCTACCAGCACTGCCGCCTCGGGCACCACCCGCCGGCGCAAGAACAAGGGCCAGGCGCCGACGTACGTGGACGAGGACACGATCGAGGACGCGCTCCTCGAGCTCCAAGTGACGCACGACACGCTCATCCACCACACCAACGCGCCCGTGGAGACGGCGCAGTGGATCGCCGTGTTCACGCAGCACATCTCGACGATCCCGTACCGCCGGCAGAAGGAGCAGCTCAACGACGCCGCCGCCGCCTTCTGCATGGACTCCGGCCAGGTGCGCGCCGGCGACGGGGCCCGCGACACGTATGTGCGCATGCTGCAGGAGATCTCGCGCGTCACGGCGCCCGTCGCTCACGGCGTCGCGGCCGAGTTCGGCTCCGTTGCGCAGCTTGTGCGAGGGCTCGAGACCCGCGGACCGTTGGCGCTCGAGGGCTGCCGCAAGACGGCCAACAGCGACGGTGCTTTCTCCGATCGCACCGTCGGCCAGGCCCTCAGTCGGCGCATCCACAAGGTGCTTACCGGTCGGGACGAGACGAGCACGGATATATAACCGGGTCATACACGTTCATTGTCGGATGCGCGCTTGTGTCTTCGCTACAAGGGTAGGATGTTCTGTATGCCTATGGTACGTGCTCGAAAGATGAAATCAGGAGAAGAGTTAAGCATCTTGTATTCGTCCAGCAGGAAAAGGAGGGAGCATTGCGTATATGACATGTACTTTCTCCTTTAGACCAAGGAGGCGTATATCGCTACGAGCCGATGTAGGTACTTTAGCCGTGTGGTTCTATATGTCTAGCTTTGTATGCTCACAAAAACAATCAAGACATAGAGCATAAGACAACATCTCACTTCAATGTCTCCTGCCCGCCTTCAGAGCCTGGCAACCTAAATCTCGGCGGTGGATGGCCCTAGTTCATTGCAGGCCCATCGTACTTTCCCAGTCCGCGACGCCCTTATTCGGCAGTCGCACCCCGGCGATCAAGCTACCACGTGACTATCATTTCTAGGGGAGGTCGCACGTCTCGAGGCTTGCCTCGGCAGCTCCATCCATCTCCATCCCCATCTATGCAGGACGTCGACGCCCCCGCACTTTTGGACACTTCCTAGGGAACGTAGTCTACTCTGATGTAATATACCACTCTCCCCGGACACCTGGACGGTATCCTAGTAATGGAACGAGGAAAGTATCGTGCATTCACTCCATACTTACTTCCGCTTCATACTTCTCTTCGTGCGCCCAATACTTAGAAGGGATCCTCCCGACACGGAAAGATGCCACGGCCGAAGCAGCCGTGCTACGTGCTCGGGGTGGGCATGACCAAGTTCGTCAAGCCCCGCGGCAAGGTCGACTACACCGAGCTGGGCTTCGAGGCAGGTGTCAAGGCTATGCTGGACGCGCACATCAACTACGACGATGTCGATCAGGGCGTCGCCTGCTACGTCTACGGCGACTCGACCTGCGGCCAGCGCGTCTTCTACCAGTTCGGCATGACGCAGATCCCCATCTACAATGTCCACAACAACTGCTCTACCGGCTCGACGGGCCTACACCTGGCCCGCACCATCATCGCCCACGGTGGCGCCGACTGCATCCTGGTCGTCGGCTTCGAGAAGATGATGCCGGGAAGCCTGCAGAGCTTTTTCAAAGACCGCGAGAACCCCACGGCCACCACGAACCGGATGATGGCCGAGACGCACGGCTTCACCAACGGCCCAACCGCCCCGCAGTTGTTCGGGAATGCCGGCCGAGAGTACATGGAGAGGTAAGCAGGCCGAGGCCAGCATTGTGTACTTATAGCTCACTCCTGGCCACCATCCTCCGTTACAGATACGGAGCTAAGCCGGAGGACTTCGCCGAGATCGCGCGCATCAACCACGCGCACTCGGCCAGGAACCCGTACAGCCAGTTCCGCGACGCCTACACGCTGGAGCAGATCATGGGGTCGCCGACGATCTACGAGCCGCTGACGAAGCTGCAGTGCTGTCCGACCTCGGACGGCGGCGCGGCTGCGGTCCTGGTATCCCAGGCCTTCTTGGACGCGCGCCCTCAGCTGAGGGAGCAGGCCGTGCTGGTAGCAGGCCAGTGTTTGGCTATGGACGCGCCCTCTCTCTTCTCGCGGAGCTCCATCGATCTGATGGGCTTCGAGATGACGCAGCACGCCGCACGTACGGCCATGGCCGAGGCGGGAGTGACGCCCCGGGACTTCCAGCTGTGCGAGCTCCACGATTGCTTCAGCGCCAACGAGATGATCGTCCTGGACGCCTTGGGCTTAGCCGACCACGGCAAGGCGCACGAGATGGTGCGTCGCGGCGACATCACCTACGGCGGCCGCCTCGTGGTCAACCCGTCCGGCGGGCTCATCTCGAAGGGCCACCCGCTGGGCGCCACGGGCATCGCGCAGTGTGCCGAGCTGGTATGGCACCTCCGCGGGTGGGCGACCAACCGCGCCGTGCCGAACACGCGCTGGGCGCTGCAGCACAACCTGGGGCTCGGGGGCGCCGTCGTGGTGACGGTGTACCGGCGCGCAGACGGGAGGGAGGCGCCGGCTGGGCTGGACGACACGACTGTAGGACGGTCCGCCGGGCTAGGATATAACCCAGCTGTCGAGGCGAGGGACTTCACAGCCGCGCAGGCCAAGACAGTCCGTAGCCGGGACAGGTCGAGCGCGTGGGCGTTGCAGGACGTCGAGAAGAAGGTGGAAGCTCGGTTCTGACCCGGCGAGACCTGCCAGTCCTCCAGAAAGGGATATGCCATAGTCGAAATCTCGAGCTCGGCGCCTCTGCCCCTGCCTCTGCATCTGACGCATGAACGCATATCAACACGATCAGAGTCGTGTTTAGCCAGCAACTTCTCGCTTATCTAGTAACCGCTGTTCGACACCGCCTGGCTAGCCGGGCCAAGAGATGGTTTTGAGTCGGTAGCTGAGAGGGATCCTGGATCAGAGTGTCTGGGTCCATATTTTGCCCCCGCAGAAAGGAGGGCGGGTGCCGGCCCACGAACTAGACGGTAGGCCGGATCACAGCCGCGGACACGACACGGCCGGCGAGCAGACATTTTCCAGCTTCTGCCTACGTCTTGTGCGCAATGAAACTGGCCGAGGCCCCTAGGCGGGAGGAGCAGAAACGGGGGGAGGTCAGCTGGCGGCGTACCCCGTTCGCCAAAGCGTGCATCGTGGAGGGTAGGGGCCCAAGGCCGGGGCCCGTCCCAGAGCCAGGGCCAGACTCAGGTGGGCTCGGGCATCTGAGTCCCACCCATTCGCCCCAGAAGCAGCCTCGCTCTCAGCTGTGTCTAGATCTCCTCGACCGACCCTGAAATGCGCGGTGCCTTGGAGTGGAGAATATTCACCCTGCCCTCGTCGAGTCCAGCCACAAAAAGGGGCAGATAGCCCAGCGCAAACATAGTTGCCTGGATC
The DNA here is from genome assembly GCA_022813145.1 of Barbatosphaeria neglecta. Classification (NCBI taxonomy): domain Eukaryota; kingdom Fungi; phylum Ascomycota; class Sordariomycetes; order Barbatosphaeriales; family Barbatosphaeriaceae; genus Barbatosphaeria; species Barbatosphaeria neglecta. The sequence goes on along the minus strand of JAKLNC010000229.1, from coordinate 21,074 downwards.
TGAAATTCGAGCTGCGATCTCTGGTACCAATGCGATGCATCACGATGGCTAGGCTGCGGGCTCGGTATCTTCGGCGTCGCATGGACATGGGCCGCTTGGCGAAACGTTGACGCCGCTCGCCGCCGTCGGGACTACCGCCGTCTATCGAGTCTGCCACAGCTATCACCCTCTCCGACCAGGAATGGCAGAAGAGCGTCTTCCGCCGGAAAGCGGGATAGGCTGGTGGATGGTCGGGTAGTGTGAGCGAGGCGTAAGCGAGCTTCCCTCCGATCTTGAAGACCCTCGATCAATGCACTCGAGTACGTCACTGCAGCAGCGCTGGATCGTCGTGCACGCGTGCGCGCAGGGCGGGCTTCCTGATTGGCCAGGCCCGTTGCTGGTGCCGTTGTCGCAGATTGTTCCACGAAAGCTTCTATGCGGCGATCACACACGGCGTCGCTCGTCTGTTACAAGAAACGTCATGCAGAGGGGGGGGGGGGGGCAGACAGCAACACAAGTGCAACTTCGCGCCACCTATCTATCTACTTGCCTACAAGTCCTTTTACTCGACTGGGCTGAATTAAACGGCGGCGAGCCTATGTCTGATTTGGTTTTGCACACAATTTGCGCCCTTGTCGAGATTATTCGCTGCCTCGCTCGGACCGCCCCTGCCGAGGCTACGGTACGACCGCCCTGCTGTTTAACAACGGCACGTATCCCAAATCCATCTAGAGGAAAATGGAGAAAAAAAGGTTGAGGAAGGCCCGAGGCGCTAAGAGAAGGGTTCCTCCGAGCGTGGGGTATAGATACTTGCAGGTAGGGAGGTCGTATATGATTACTTCGCGACTGTTTCATAGCGGTTGCGCCGTGCTTGTTTCCCGGAAGCCTGCATTGGAGCGCATGACGAAGCGTGCATTTACACGGCGAAGCGCATTTACCTCTCTCTGCCAGTCGCTCACACTCACATCATTATCGGCTACCACCGCCGCGGCCACCAACGCCAGGTGACCTCCGTGATCGCCCCCCTCTCTACCACACTTTTCTGTCGCCCGTTCAGCTGAGCGAAGGGGGGGAGGGAGGGTTAGACTCTGTGACTCGGTTCCTCCAAGCTGGAATTTCATGGGAAGGCTGCTGGGCCGGACAAGGTGGTCTGATGGGCGACTCTCGGAACGCAGCGTCGAGGCGCCGGCCGGAACCGCGTGTTTCTTTGGGCTGCCAACCCGTCAACCCATTGAGCGACTGTTTCGAGAAGGGCTCTTTGCTTGACTTGTGGCGTTCTGTTTGACCTGCCATTGGCCCACCCGCGCTCCGGCAGGGTGTCCCTGAGCCTGTATCTCCCCTCGGTTCGAACTAGAACCAGACCTTTATAGATCTCGGTAGGGACTTCCCCGCGGAAAGCGTCTCGGAAGGCATGCCCTTTTTTTTCCTCCCCCCCCCCCGTTTTTTTAAACTCTCTGTCCCACACACCAACTCTCTCTCTTTTTCTCTTTCTCTTCTCGCTTAGACACAAGGAAGAGCAGGATAGTAGTCGTTCTTTCTTAAAGCCATCATGGCCCCTCCCCCCATGCTCGCCGGGTCCATGTTTCTTTAACTGTTGGACTAGGAGCTTGAATCTGTTCTCCATCCTCTCTGTCTGGGATCGTCTCCCCCTCACTCTCCCCACTCTTCTCTTCGTACGTGCAGCCATGGCTGCCAACGCTGCCGACTTGAGTCGAGGGCCGGTCCTCCTCGCCATGTCGGTCAGCACAGCCGTCTTCGCCTTCTCGACGTGCATCGCCCGGTTCTGCGTGCGGAAGAGGATATCCCATAATGTGGGCGTCGACGACTACGCCATCGGGGTCGCATCGGTAAGGGCCGACTGAGATGAGCCGGGCTGGGCTGGTGGTGATGAATCGAGGACGCCTTATTTAACTGTGCTTCCTACTAGGTTGTGGGCCTCGTCGGCACCATCTTCAGCATCATCGAGAGCGCGTCGATGACCGACTCGGCGCACGCCCTGGAGTTCGACTGGCTGGGACAGCCGTGGTTCATGATGGGGGCGACGCTGGCCAAGATCTCGATCTGCCTGTTCTTCATCCGGCTGGTGGGCGCGGTGAAGCAGTGGCGCATCCTGCTCAGTACGCAGATATTCCTGATGGCCGTCCTCAACCTGGCCTTCTCGATGACGACGAACCTGCAGTGCCGCCCGCTGGAGAAGCTGTGGGACCCGGCCGTGGCCGGCGTGTGCTGGAGCCCGAACGTGCAGCTTAATATCGGCTACTTCCAGGGCGCCTTCTCCGTCTTCTGGTGGCTCTTCCTCTCGCTCTTCCCCGTCATGATAGTGCGGGACCTGGAGATGCACCGCCGGATGAAGTGGCCGTTCTACTTCCTCTCCAGCCTGAGCTTAGTGTTCGTCTCTGCCATCCCCCTTTCTCTTCCCCCTTGGCCGAATCGTTTCTTAACATAGAGAGCAGGGCCGGCATCTTCGCTACCGTGCGCACGTACGAGACGTCGCAGACGGTCCCGGGCGTGTACACGTTCGACACCTTCTTCGCCACCGTGCTGTCCATCCTAGAGCAGAACGTGGGCATCGTGGCGGCGAACGTGCTGCCCCTCGGTCCGCTCTTCTCCCGCAGCCAGAGGGCGGCCATCCAGGCCGAGAGCGACCGGACGGGCGGCGGGTGGAGGAACGGCGGCGCCGGGCGAAGGAGCGCCCCGACGAGCCAGAAGTCCAGCTCGAACGCGTCCACCTCGGCGAAGCGGTCGTCGATGCTAATCATCGAGGGCCCGCGCGAGGCCAACTTCGAGCAGCCGCCGACGGCGCTGCGCAGCCTCGGCATGACGGCCTCCGCGCGCGACCACCACCGGGACGGGGCAGATGCCAAGAGCATCGTCTCGGAGTCGGGCAACTCGGCCGAGGGCTGGCCGCGGGGCATCATCAAGACGGTCGAGGTACAAGTCGTAGAGGAGGACATCACCGACGTCGAGCGGGGGCCCGACGGCGGAGTTGGGCACCACCGGTCGCGGCCGTCGGATCTCAGCGCCGACCACGACTGGGCCGCGCTGCTCCGGACGGGACCTACGCCGGAGGGATCACGCGTTCCCTCTCGTCAGGCCTAGCAATACCCATCTAGGAAGGCCTTTCTTCTTCCCCTCTTACTAAAAGACCACACAAAAGTCAAAAAAACACACAAAGATCATTATAGACTGCACGCTGGCGTTTCCGGAAAAGAAAAGAGGTGGATAGGCGACACGCCATGATGGACATGATGGACCGGCTCGGCTCAGCGCAACGCATTCATTCATTTATTTCATCGGGACGGACAGGCACGAAGGTATTTTGATGGGATGGATAGGATGAGATGGCTCGAGATACCCCTGTTTGCTGTTTGTTGTTTGCTGTATGATCTAGATGGCTTCTCCCCACGGTGGACGAACCCCCTATTTTCTGCTTTTTTTTTCTATCTCTTTTTTCTGCGTATATTTCTCTAATTCTAATAGAATAGCGCAGCCGTTCAGACGGTAGAGTATATATTAACCATAGAAAACACACGCAACCTTGTTCAATAAGTACAATATCGACGTACAGATGGGAGGCCGGAGGAACGGTCCGGTTCTCGCACTTCAAAGCCTGAGGAGGCTGCCCCTCCTATACTTGTCACTCGCTGTACAAAAGGTATGTACCTAAGTAGGTAGGTAGCTCGTCCCTCCTTAGGCAGGGCAGAGTTAATGGCCTGGAAAACAATGAATGTGCTTTCTAGGCGAGTAGTGTCACGGGACGCCTCCGGAAGACAAGTCCGGAGAAAACAACTATATTACTCGGGAACGGACTGTCTTGACCCAGGACCTGAACATATCAACAAGTCCTTTCACAAGCCCTTCAACAAACCCAGCAGCCTGCCTCCGCTCGCTTCGGACGACCCAGCTTGTTGGCCCAGCCTAACCAGTCCTAATCGGGAAACAGGGTGCCAACAGCGCAACCTCTGTGCCGCTCGGTGCTGCACGTCGAACGTGTGCCCCTCAGCTGTCCTGCCTTTCCCACGGCTTCCCCCCAGCTTTCCCCTCAGCTTTCCCACCCGTCCTTGTAGTTGAAGCGGCTCGCGGGTTCTCGAAAAGTCCAAAGCAGCAACTACCTTAATCGTCACACCTCACCACCGCCCCGACTTATCAACTCAGGCACGGACAGGCCGGACGGGATAGGCAGATAGGTAGACAGTCAACCCGCTTCCCTTACTTCCTCGCTTTTCGTTGAGAACCAGACTAACATTACTCCATAGGACATTTGCAACTATGCCGCCACCACCGCCGCCAACTGCCTTCCCCCTCTTCTCCCTCCTCCCCACGGAGCTGCAAATCATGATCTGGCACGCCGCGGCCGCCACCCCAACGCCCAGCCTCTGCACCACCTGGCGCGACGCCCTGCAGCCCGGCGCGACCGCTACCGCGGCCGCCGACGTGTTCGTTGACGTCGCTTGGCCTCCGCTGATGAGCACATGCCGCGCCGCCCGCGCCGCTGCTCAGGCGTACTTTACCTGGCGGCCCGTGCCCGCGCGGCACGACGAAGCCCATAGCGGTGACGATGCTACCTCGAGCGTGAGTGCGGATCCGGGTCTGGGTCCGGGTTGCTGGCCGTGCCGCCCGTTCGACCCGACCGCGGACGCGCTGTGGATCGACGACCTGATGGCCGAGGACGCCGGGATCACGGCCGAGGCGTTTGCGGACGCGTGGGTGGAGGCCTCGGCCCCCACGCCTACGGGCCCGCCGAGGCGCCTCCGCCTGCGCCGTCTAGCCTTCCGCGCGCGCGACTTTGCGGAGTTCGACGCGGACGACTTCTCGCTCATCTGCACCTTTCTGAAGCGGCTGCTGCGCCTGTTCGACGACGAGGCGCCCGGGCGCGCGTTCAGCATCGTGCTCATCCACCCGGACGGGCTCCCGCTAGCGGGGCCGCTGGTGAGGGGGGAGGAGCCGCTGTACGCGATCGAGGACCTCGAGGGCCGCGAGGCGGAGGACCCGGACGTGCAGTTTGGGTACGAGGGCGTGTGTCGGCTACTGGGGGAGCTGGCGGACCATATTACCTGCGAAGCGTGGCCTCGTCACGCGAGGACGTGCAAGATCGAGTTCGGGAAGGTCAGATATCTAGGCCCGTCGGCGGAACCGTATATTCCGGAGATGGGGGGTTTTTTGATCGTGTAGTGGGAGGCTCTTGCGATGTTCGTTAAGGGGGGTTATTATCTGCGATGCTCATCACGGGGTGGGTTGGGGGGGCGGGGAGTTAAGCTTTCTGTGAATGTCAGGTGTACGGCGTGCGAAGGTACTGCCTACACGTAAGGTGGGCAGAGGGACATATCGTAGGAATACAACTCTGATTTTGGCCATTAACTCCATATATACCCTCATCTGTGCACTTGCCTAGTACATTATAGAGTACCTGTAGACATACGGAGGCGATGTGTTACGGGGCGCCAGTACTGGGTAACTGGGTACGTACCTAGTAATAATGACCCCGAGGCTGGAGTGCAACCTGAGCTTCTCTCCTCCGCCCTCTCTCTCCGCCCTCTCTCTCGCACCTACAATGGGTATGTAGGTACGCGGTAAGTAGGGGAAAAGCGAGGAGAAAAAGAAAAAAAAAAAGAAAAACATGCTATGAAGGAGCTTGTCCAAGCTAAAGTGGGAAGGTGATAGAAACAGCCGGCTAGTTCTTAACTCCACAGACAGATTCGATACTGAGGAGACGACGTCAAAGCACACACGCACGGCCCACCGGTGGTGAATATGAAATGTGATAGGACGGCTTCAGGCAGTTGGGTGTGACGACTGGATGAGGCGATACATCCTGTTAGACGGGGCCGGAACGGTTGCCCGCAGAGTCTGAGGTGAGCAGTCAAGTTCTACGACCAAGCAAGAAGGATTGGCCGTTGACAGCGAAAAAGGCTTTCCGAAGCCGCCCGAGGAGCTCGCCTTCTCCGGCGTGACGATAGGTACAGGTAGTTGCCATAGCCTGCATCGGCGATGGCTGCCCTACAGAGAACCATCTCGCGCCGTCACATTCACATGCCATGGAGCAATGGGCGCTGAGAATTGTGTGCTTCCGCCCATATCACGGTCGTATTCTGCGGCGCATCTTTTCCTGTGCAGGACAGTGCTTCTCCTCAGTAGTGCGCTGCATGTCAGCAAGGCAGATCACTACTCCGCAGACGCGACTGGCCGGCCTCGGGCGGTCTGCGTGCGCCAGCCCCGGCGATGCACTTGGAGCGGTGTGATCCCTTCGAGTACGCGCATTAGGCGACATCGTCCGCACGTGGGGAGCAGCCGGGGCGGTTTGTGCGTCGCAATTGGGGACTGGAGAATACCGCGTGATCATCGCGGTGAGATTGGAGTCCGAGGCTGCCGCCGCCGCCGCCGCCGCCGCTGCTGCTGCTGCTGCTCATCGCGGCTGTTGTGTCCTGTCCTGCCAAGCGCTCTCAACGCATGGTGACTGGCCAATTTATTGTGACGCCACATATATGTAAGGGGGACGAGGCGCGTTACAGCGCTGCTGCAGCGTGGGGGGAGCTCCGAACTGAAAAGGGGAGCTTGGAACTTAGACCTGCCCGGAACTGGAACTGGGGAGGGGAGCTCCGTCTGCGCGCAGCCCAGCGGAGTCAAGCCGCATTCTTGTCGACGAAATCCAGGGGCGCCGAGCCCCGCGCGGCGCGCTAATTTCCGCACCCTGCTCTCCGTGACTCCTTCTCCCAGAGGCCGCCGTGCTGCAGCGCCGAGGACTTTGATCAATTGATGCCCAAAGACAAAATAACCTACCCTTGGAACCCAAGCGCTCCAGGGTGCCGTGGCAGTAGGGAAGATCCATGGAGTGGAGCTGGTGGATATTAGCCACAAATGACGACGGCCGTATCGAGGCATCAGCGAGTGACACGAGTTCGCACGGAGGCGTGAATCGCGATCAATGGCGGCCGTGCTCGGTCGTTCGCCGATGGCCATGGCTCCAGTGGAGAGAAGAGGACTCTGGAGACGTGAGAGATGGTGGTCCTTGCTTCAGATCAGATTGGCAGACACGCCGATGCTGGGGAGGCGGGGTGAGAATTGCTTCTTTCCTTGCTGCCTCCCACTGACCGCTGGCTAGTCCTGCGGCTTTTGCTCGGCGATCCGTAGGAACTGGGCAAATAACAGCCCTTGGTGGAGGGAAGAAAGGGCAAAGACCAGGCGAACATCGGGAGCCCCTTATTAGCTGGGCATACCGTCCTGGCTCGGACGTAGAAGGGAAGGCTCCCACGCTCCTTGACTGACCGGCGGTCGCTTCCCCACACACCCTCACCGCTAGCGTCTCCCAGCACGTGCGGCAGTGCACATCCCGAGGCCATCGCAGAGTGTCGCCAGAAGAACGAATTCATCTCGTCGACCTGCGTGTCTCACTTGTCATGGCGCGACAACCCACAGCTTTTTGCGACGGCGGATTGCATAGAGGATGGAGGGCTGACCATCGAACCACCGACGGGCCCTGCACGAGCGCTCGGTCTGATCACCATCGGCTGGCCGTGGGCGCGACGGTGATTGGGCCTTCCGGGCAGGCGCTTTCTGCAGCCACGCACAGCCGTGATAGCGCAGTCCATTCAGAGAGGCCCAGAGGGGTGTCGCGGGGGGGACGCAAATGCGGGCTTCCCCTACGGCTGATATGACTTCATCTTTGGTCCATTGGTCGCCGTCTTCTTGGTGGACCGGCCGGTGGCGTCCGCGGCCTTGTCGTCCCCCAGGCTGATCCTCTCTGGGACGGCCGCTCGTCCGCCCGCCGGCGTCCTGGTCCGACATCGACTGGTGCGTCCCAGGTCGCGTCGCCGTGCACAACCTGGAATGTCTCGGCGGACGAACCAGCCCGCGATCATCAGGCGGCAGTTACACACAGCAAAGGAGGAAGGAAGTCACACCCTCTGTGTGATGCACGAAGGCACAGCGCATTTAGACAGAGCCAACGGCGCCGGCGTCGTGCCGGATGCGTGTGGCTGGGAGGAGAAACAAGGGTTCACTCGGCGCGGCCGCGCGGGCTGTCTCGCTTGCTGTCTCGCTTGCTGTCTCGCTGGCTGGCCGCAAGCACCACGGTTCGACTTGCCGCCCGCGGTAGACCCGTCCAACCGTGCATCGGCTCGGCCACAAGCTCGTTGATTATCAGCCGTTGAACGCGCCGTGTCGATCGGTGAACACACAATTTGCCGTCTTCTGGCCTTCTGCTCCGCACATGAGGATGGTGTGTCTCCCGTCTCCGCGCCCGCTGGATGCTTCCCGGCGTCCCAGCTCGTCAGCTGCCTGCATCTGGGGGAAATGAAGCATAATGTCGGGCAAGGCATTGAAGTGGTATTTTCGGCAGCATTGGCTGGGGGCGGTCGGGAGGGTACCATACTCGCACAACTCTTGCTGGGGTGTCCGACTGCTCTGGGTGCACGCACGTACGGAATATCCTCTGGCTGGCATTCCGAACGCTTAGGCCGACGAAGGCGGGCGCAACAGAAGGGAGAGGGAGGTCCTCAGTAAGAAAAGATGCCGAAGTGAATCTCGCCGCAATTCCGTTCCGTCCTTCTCTCCCGCCCTGTTGCCCGTTTGGGCTGCCCGTCTTGATTGTCGCGTCTGCTTTTTTAGGAAAAAGAGGACTTAGCAGCGCCCTCTAATGCAGAATTTCCCCGGCTCTTTGCAATTAACTGTCCCGTGGAGCTGCGGTGCCACGCACAGGACGGGCAAGGACCTGAGCCTCTGCTCTGCTTCTTAGTGCGCTGTATGGATCGCACTCGCACCGAGTACGCGTAGAGCCCTATGCCGGATCTTCCAGTTGGAAGCTAGGAAGATCGTTTCTGGGCTGAAACAACAGTGGATGAGTGGGAATGGCTGGAATGTCCTGTCGGACGGCCTTCCTCCCTTTTCCTTCTGACGTGGGGCAAGGACGGGGGTTGGGTGAGGTTGGTGTGGTCCTTCAGCGGGACCAGTGCTATCGGCGGCCGCACTAATCTTGGCTCAACCGTGCGGGCGGGACATTTTCTCAGAGGCCGGCGGCGCAGGACAAGTGCCCCCCTGCCGTCGTTTTGCTGCAGCCTGGGTTCCATTGCGTCGTTGACTGCCTGCCAACCACGAGCCACCCGCGGTAGCAGAGCAGCTCCCGCCGCATGCACTACAGATGGAGGTGCCTATCCCCCCTAGGCAGGTACACTCCTGGCAGCAATTGGTCGTGCTGACCGTCCTCTGGACTGCAATTGCTGGCTGCTGGCGCTGCTTCGATCTTGGTTGCTTCTGGGTGCCCGCCATTAGGTGCCCAGTGCTGAGTTGCCCAGTGCTGAGTTGCCCAGTGCTGAATTGCCCACCGTGCATGCATAATCTCCACTAGGCTCGTCCCCACTGCAGCTCATCCCCCCCAGAAGGCCCACTGGGTATTACAGTAGCTCGGCCCCTGGCAACCCACCCCTTAGCACCTGTCTTCAGTGCCCCGAACCCACTGTCAATTTCCCCAAACCCAAGCAGCCAGCCAACCTGGGAAATCCTCCAGCTCTTCTCCCAAAAAGTCACAGACCACCTCTGCGCTCTCTCTCGTTGCTTCCCAGCTGGTGGGCGAACGGCGGCGATCCTGCAAAAAAAAGAGCCGAGGCCATTGCTCATCGGATATCTTGCTCTTAGCCACCACCATCGTAGCGTGCCGCCGAGAACGTCTGCTTTATGGAGCCGTGTACCTGTAAGTAAACAACCCTCCAAAGAAACCAAGTCTTGTCGGCTCCCCCATAACGCGGCCAACCACAACGCACCGCAACGCCTTATACGAACCCGCGCAACTACAACAGATTGGCGGGCAGGGATAGCAGAGAGGCAGACCCGGACACGTCCACGACCCCCTTTACCTTCCCCTTCGCCGTGTTCCCCTCTGCGCGCTCAACTGCCATCGCATCAATTCTTCAGTTCCGCCTCGCTATTCCTATGCCCAATTGTTGACCTCAATGCCTCGGCGCGCAGGGGCTGCAGCCAGCAATAGGAGGCATCGCGCTGCCCGTGTCTAATCCAGAACGATGGAAGCTGCGCTCGACCTTCCCATCCTGTCCCCGCCGAGGGCGCGGCCGGGCCTTAACACCGTACATGGGCAGCCGCCGCAACGAGACCCGTCGACGAAGTCGCCCGTGTCGCCGAGATCCCTTCGTGATGTCAAGTCCAAAAGATCGCCGCAGGCCTTGGCAAGAGACGGGGAGCGGCCGGGAGGCAGAGTAGGGAAATCCAAGATGCGCATCACGCCGACCGCCATGCCTAGGTCGCTGCTGCCGGTCACGGAGCGGAAGAGCCAGGAAGAGAGCAGGCTGGACTGGCGGGCCAAGAAGGACGCCGACGCTGAGAGGTGGGACGTCGCCCCGGACGGGTCCTCGGCCGGCAGGGAGGGAAGACAGTTCACGGTCGCCAACGTGGGCAACAATGGGCGTATCTACCTGAGGTATGTCGCCGTCCAACTAGCTGTCTGCGCATTGGGGCGCCCTTTTCCTTTAGGGGCCATGTGGTCGTGGCCTTGTTGAGGTGACTGGCTGTTGACGTTACCTTCTTCCCCTTTCACCCCTCTCTTCGCTAGGCCCACGATACGTCCTGGCACCCAGCGGTATCCCCAGCCGCAGTTTGTCTTTCCCATGACGCCCCCCGGCACTGCAGGGCTGGAGCCTTCCTCCCCCGAGAAGGGAGGCAAAACGACGGACAGCCTGCGCCTAGACGGAAACTTCTTACAGGGGGGCCGATGGACCTCTACTCAGGCGCCTTCGACACCAAGGACCTCGCGGAAGCCGTACATAGCGGACAGCATTATGACCCCCTCGTCACGGCTGGGCCACCGACGCGCCATTTCCGACTCGACTGTTCCGGACACGAGCATTGCCCACGAGTCAGATCCCGGTGGCTTCAAGATCGTCATCACCCAGCCCGGTGACGGGCAACGGCCCAAGACTCTCGAGGACCTGGATACATCGGGCAGCGTACCCTTCCTCCAGGTGGCCATTCCCTCGTGGAAACTGGGGACACCGCGCTTCACGCTGCAAGGCACACCTGTCATGCACGGTTCTTCATACGCGCCCACCGAAGACGTCCGTTCCAGTAGCTACTCTTTCTTCGACCTTTCCCCCAGCAGAGACGCAACCCCCCGTCCCGAGTCGATCGGGTCCAAGGCGCCGGAACCTGCGGGTGTTCCGCAGGTGCACTTGCACCAGCTCGAAATGGGTAGCCCTTCGATATCCACACCGAAAGAGCCCCATCCCTTCCGGATGACCTACCACTCGACGCATCCCGCCATCGAGCCGGCCATGTTCGACGCCTTGACCTTCAAGCCAGACTGTGACGATCGCTCCATTGTTCGCTACTCCTCTAACACGATGGCCGTCACGGCGGCTACGCCACCGCGGCTCGTGGCGGAGATCACCTCCCCCAAATTCGTCGACTACGAGCTCGTCTCTGATTTCTTCCTCACCTTCCGGGCATTCCTGGAGCCTTCCGAACTGCTTCGTATGCTTATTGCTCGCTTGCGCTGGGCCGTAGCCAGAGACGACGAGATCGGTATGGTGGTGCGGGTACGAACTTTCGTCGCCCTCCGCCACTGGATCCTCAACTACTTCATGGACGACTTCGTTGTGGACTACGCCCTGCGCTTGACGTGGTGCGATCTGCTGAACGAGTTCGTCGACGAGCTCTCGAACGAAGACCGGGGCCGGAAGGTGCAGCTGAAGATCCTAGCTGAGCTCAAGAAGTGCTGGCGACGCGTGTGCGCGCAGTACTGGGACGGCCACGAGTTTGATGCCTCCCTGGGCCCTGATGTGCCCATCTCGCCGGGCGGCATCGCTGGCCATCGCAACCCCAGTCTAGACCCTAGCTTCTGGGAACGGCATGGGTACGACGACGGCCCGCCGCAGCTCGACTTCAGCCAGCTCCGGCCGCCGCACGAAGAGAGCAATTTCTACGCGGATGTCTCGCGGGCTGGGCACATCGACTCCATTGTGTACGGTGATCGCCCCGGAACGCCAGAGAACCAGTCGTATCGCACTGAGACTGTCGAGCGGGCGCAGACTTCGCCAACGAGCATCACTAGTGTCGATGTGGTCTCGTGCTCGTTCCCGACGAAGAATCTGCGTTTTGCGCAGCCCGGAACGCACTTGCCTCTGGCCGCCCATCCTGTAGACCCGAGTTCGATGTACGGTAACTCCGACCCGATCGCGGTCACGCCACGGGCCCTGATGGGGAAGAGAGTGCGCCCGCAGCCTGCAGAACACAAGCGCAATGGCAGCCTTACGGATTCGCTAAGGGAACACGCAACAGCAACGGAGAAGCTGCTGTACAAGAACACCGAGCTGCTGATGTCTCTCCCTTATGCTGGCAGCCTCGTCCGAGGAGCCATGTTTCCACCCGCCCAGGCGTTTGTGGAGGTGCCTCCGTCGTCGGGTGTGGCGGTGGGGGATCCGGGGTCGGGAGCTGACGAGGGACTCAGCAGACGGACGACGCTGTTCCAGCCGCACCCCTTGGAATCGCACAAGGAAAAGGCGTCGGCCATGTCAGGGCAGGGTATGAGCAGGCTGCTGGGAAGCGTTCGGCGCGCTCTTAGCACGAAAGGCCAGGGCGTCTCCCCGACCATCGGTAACTTCATCAATATCTCGCCGATAGGACCTCGAGGCGCCACGACGAACCGACTGCCTGGCACGGCCATAGTACCCCAAGCCAGCAGACCACGGTTGGGCGGCTCGCGGCCGCCCGTTCGGATCGATCTGCTCGGCGCAGAGGTCGCGGAAGACTTTAAGAAGGCTGTCCGCGAGGATGCCGCCGCAGAGGCTGCGAAGCATGGCTATATCATGCCTGCCTTGCCTCCGAACGTGCCCGAGGATATGTTGGAGTACTCGGCGGCTCACATGGATCTGGACATGGATCTGGACATGGACATGGACATGGACATGGACATGAATTCCCTGCTGAACCCCGAGAATTTGGACCTGCGCCCTATCAGCGACACCGGCCTCACTGCGGGCAGTAAATCCATCGTTATTGTCGATGATACTCTGCCTATCGATCTTCCGGTGATGACGGGTGCTCTGCCCGCCGTCAACTCCTCTGTCGAAGCGTTCGCGTCGGCCTTCATGCCCGGTGGAGGCATTGACCCTACACCGCCTAACACGCCTCCTGGCTACGCTATGGGTACGCCGAGAAAATCGTCCAACGTTCTAAGCCAGCATGTCCTGAGGGCGTCTTTATCGGCCGAGCCACCTCTGGCCCCCTTTGTGCCGGATATCGAAACTCTCGATACTACGTCCGTCGCTCCGCGCCCTTCAGAAGACGATGTGGTGGCTCGGCCATCGGACAACATCGCCCGTCCGTCTATCGACGAAGCCCTCCATTCCCCCGTCCCTCCGATGGTACCGATGCCGGAACCAGCGCCACTCAGCTGGGCTCGCGGCCACGTGAGGCACAAGTCTAGTAGGTCGTATAAGTCTGGCAGGTCGTTCGGTCGTCGGCGATACGCGTCCTTTAGCAGCGGCGTTGTCCCCCAGTCCACCATACGGAGTTTTGACGCCACTACCTATTCGGAGGCTTCGGCGGCGGATGGTCCTTCGGACCCTCTGGACCCTCTGGACATACCGATGCCTAAACCCTTAAGAGTCCTGAGGAGAAGACCGGGCGGCGACCTCCGAGCGATTACGAACGTTGGCGAACTTGGCCCGACGCCTCTGCGGAGGTCGCGGTCGGTGGGGTCGTTGACGACCTACACAGATTCCATCCGGAGTTCTTATATCCGCAGTCCCGTTCGCGACTCGAGCGGGTTCGTGGACGTGATAAGCAGCGGCGACTACTCGCGCGACCGGGACGAGATCTTTTCTCTCGGCGTAATCGCAGAGCACAATCCCAAACGCCAGATCTCCCTCTTCAGCACACACTCGTCAAAGCCTATAATGCGGCCGTCGTTTGAGCTCGAGGCGCAGAAGCTGGCCCAGATTCCAGACGATATGGATGACGACGGCGGGGTTGAGTCAGCGCTACTCAAACTAGAGGGGAGATACCAAAAGAAACCCGCGAAGCTGTCTATGCTGTCGCCGAAGGCGTCAGGCAACGATCTTCCAGTTGTTGCTGCCCCGCCTGTGTCGACCGGCCTCCGTAATGGTTATGACGGCAATAGCAGGGCTAGCGCAACATATGGAGAGGATGAAGACTCCCAACAAATGCACGTCGTTAAAGACGGCTCGTTGCCTGAACACCTATCTGCTGTACGAGGAGAGGGCGAGCGAGAAACCCAGCCGGCGATGACTTATCTGGACGGGCCTCCGTCTCAGATCCATGGAGAAGTCCGGTCGTTCCTCTCCAACGGTTCTGAAGAATCGTACTGCTCTATCCCGCTGCTCGAGCGCGGGCTCACCGACGATGGCCGGAGCAAGACGGCGACACAGGAGTGGACAAATCACTCTATCCTCCAAGATGACGTGCCTACGCCGATTGAGGATATAATCGAGCAGGTGTCAACCCGTGCCTCGTATGAGATGGTGAAGAAGACGGACAGCATCGAGCATATCCAGCCAGGAGAGACGATGCCGGGGAGTCCGCATCAGGGCACGGATGCGTCATTCTTGGACGATGGAAGCGACAACGAGACTGACTTGTCCTCGGAACTGTCCGCTGATTCATCTGACGACGAAGAGGAGTTCGACGAGAACGGTGGCTATGTGCCTGCGCGATCGAATACGATTAGGTCGAGGTTACCCGCCCATCCTCTTGGAGATCCCGAGCTCGAGCCACAGCCGCCTCTGCCGACGTCTCAGCCGTCCCGGAGTCACCCTCCATCGCCTCCGATGACGCTTGTGCAGGCCTTACAGCTGCTTCCCGAGACAGCGAACATACCCGAGGTCCACGACCACCAGGTCTGGGAGGAGAAGCCCTTGCCGTCCACACCGGACACTGCGGCGGCCCTAGAGCCGTATGGGCAGGATTTCGGCCGGCCTGATCCGACCGGCACGCTCGAGGCTCTACGCGATGCGCCGAAGATGGACGAGCCCGAGATCGCGCGCAAGTTCTCGGTGCATCTGCCCTTTATCCTAGCGTTCGACTCGGACATCCTGGCACAGCAGTTCACGCTGATCGAGAAGGACGCGCTCAACGAGATCGACTGGAAGGAGCTGATCGAGATGCGGTGGAAGAATGCGGAAAGCAGCAACGCGCGGTCGTGGGTGGAGTTCTTGCGCAACAGCGATGCCCGCGGGGTCGAGGTGGTGATTGCACGCTTCAACATCATGGTCAAGTGGGTGGTGTCCGAGATCGTGTTGACGCAGGACATCGAGGAGCGAATGCGGTGTATTACCAAGTTCATCCACATCGCTTCCCACTGCCGACGGTACCGGAACTTCGCCACGATGAGCCAGATCGCCATCGCGCTGACGAGTAACGAGATCAGCCGACTGACCAAGACGTGGAACATGGTGCCGGCGGCTGACGTTAAGACGCTGAAAGACCTGGAGGCGCTTGTGTCGCCGACGCGCAACTTTTACAGCCTCAGGGCGGAGATGGAGGGCGTAGGCATCACCACGGCCGACATGGGCTGCATCCCCTTCGTGGGCATCTACACCCATGATCTTCTCTTCAACGCACAACGGCCCTCGGAGATCGCCAGCTCGCCCACGACGGCGCCCCTGGTCAACTTCGAGCGGTGTCGATGTGCAGCCAGCGTGATCAAGACACTGCTACGGCTCCTCGAGGCGAGCATGCTGTACCCGTTCCAGCCGATCGAGGGCATCACCGAGCGGTGCCTCTGGATGGGGGCTCTGACCGACGAGAGCATCAGGAAGTACTCCGAGCATTTGGAGTAAAAACAACACAACCACGAGCTATGAGTTTACTGAGTTACGTATGCCCGCAACCAACAACCCTTCACATATATCGCTCGACAGCACAGCAACCGACCACTTTTGCTTTGCCGACTCGAACCATGTGTACTATTGTACCCCCAGTTTCCTTCTCTCTTTTATTTTTTATTTTTTTATTTTTATTGATTTCTCGTTTCCAATCAACCTATATACGATCATATACGATAGACGATATGCCCGCCCACGCAGCCTATACAACAGCCTGTACAACACATTACCGTGCCTACGTCACTTTGCGAGCCGACTTCATCTTTCAACGCCACGTCGCATTATCCAATGCTACAGTACCAGCAATCCACGGCATGCTGCTGCGGGCGCTTTGCTTCTGACAATGCCCTCTTGTGCCAGCACGAGTCAACGGGCAATTTCGGTTTCTACATACCTTCATTTTTTATTCCTCGCCGCTTTTTTCCATCCGGCCCTCGCACTAGCACTATCTACCTGGGCATCAGGGCATCAGGGCATCAGGGCATCAACATCAACATCAACATGTTATTCGCGGCCCAACCGAGTGCGAATGGGGCTCCGTCTTTGGGTGATTTTGGCGGCCAGCAATGGGGCGTCCTCGCATCTCGGGGTGGATGAGGGTTTCACACAGGGAACCAACACGGTGGTGGAGAGGACAGTGGGGGGTCGGTAGCTGTGTGGACCTTCCTCTCCGTTTCTTCCTCCTGTCGTTCCTGGTCGGCGGCCAGTATTTTGGACTGGGATTCTCTTCCCTTCTCGTCTTGTCTTTGCGTTTTCCTGATCTTAGGCTTTTCCTCATCGGACCTATACCTATACCCAGCATATTTTATGTTCGTGAGGAGAAAAATTGCTATATACCATTTATCGTGGGGGGAGAGAAGGGGGATACGGGTAAGCAAGGGGGAAAGAGATGGTGAAAGGAAAGCGGGTAAGGGAAACGTGTCTATGTATGGAAAGCCAGGAAGAGGCTGAGGGCAAGATGCACATGTTCACGAACGAAGGCTAGCAGAGCGCCAGACTGTGTAGCTGTAGAAGTTGAGAGAGACTGTCCGGCCTAGAGGAACCTGATAAATCGATCTCCGAGTCCGACGCGCAGTTTCTACAACGCGCAGTTTCTACATGAAATACAGATTACATGCGCTGCTTCGTTCGTGGTGACGGGACGGATAAATGCTCATATCGGGGCTATTTGTTAGGGCATCTAAATATTGACGACGTCAACGTATCAATCCGTTATCGTCACTATCGATATGCGCTAAGCGGTTATCTAACCTCACTACCTTCATCACACCACGGCATCCGTCTGTAAAAGCTCCATTCCATGTCCTCCAGCAGGCTGGAGAGCTGGTCCGCCGTTATACGTCCGTATGTACTATTCACCCCCGAGCAACCGGTGACAGAATCTAGGAACTCAAATAGAAAGTTGCCTATGAGACACAACCATGCCTCTGTACGTTGTCCTCTCACCCAGGGTTCAACGCGGCAAAGCTACTTCCCTAATGGCACTGCTTGACTAACGCGAGACAGCCACCTCCTGGGCAAGAAGTCCTGGAACGTCTATAATGCAGCGAATATCGAGCGCGTGCGCCGCGACGAAGCGGAGGCCGACGCCCGCGCCGAGGCTGAGGAGCAGCGCCGGCGCGAGGCGGACGCGGCGCGCCGCATGGCTATCCTGCGCGGAGAGCCGCCGGCAGCGGAAAGCCCGCCGAAGAGTCCTCTCGGCGACGACGGCGACGAGACGAAGAAGCGGCGCCGCGACACCGATGCGGGGGACCGTATAGCGCATCCGCACAAGCGCCCACGCAAACGGGCCGGCGAGGACGACACGGACTTTGAGATGCGCGTGGCGCGCGAGCGCGCCGCGATGGGCGACCGGGCGAGGGCGGAGCTGGCGGTGGTCCCGGCGGGTGCTGCCGCCGGCGCTTACGAGTTTGTCGGCCTGAAGAAGACGGGGATGGCGACAGCATCATTGGTGGATCGCAGGGGCCACATCGATCTCTTCGGCGGGGAGGCGGCGGCGGCGGAGCAGGAGCGGGCTGCTGCTGTCGCTGCCGAGGACGAGAGTAGAAGGGGCCAGGGTCGGGGCCTGAGGCGGAACGGGATGGAGGAGAGAGAGGAGAGAGAGGAGAAAGAGAAAGAGAAGGAGAAATACCGCGACGAAGGGGGGATGCGCTTCGCCGACGCCGCGGGGCGGCACGATGGCTCGGCAGGGTTGAAGGACCCCCAGGGGCCGTGGTATGCTCGGCGGAGTCTCGACCAGCCCCAACCCGCTCCCACAAGTAGCACCTCGATCACCACCGCGGTAGTTGCCTTGGAGGTCCCCGACACGAACGTCTTCGGCCGCCCGGACCCGGGGCGCAGGGCGCGCGCCGCGGCGCGCATCGACGCGGGCGATCCGCTGGCGGCGATGAGGAACGGCGCTAAGAAGGTGCGCGAGCTAGAGCGGGAAAGGCGGCTAGAGAGGGAGGAGCGGGAGAGGGAATTGGAGGCGCTGAGACGGGAGGAGAGGGAGAAGGAAGAAGCGCGGAGGCGGAGGAAGAAGCGGAGGAGGGAGGGCGGAGAAGAGAAGGATGTAGGGGAGCTGGAGGGGTTTAGTCTGGATGCGCTGCCGCCGTCCCCGTCTCAACAACCGAGGGGGGAAGGCCGTCAAAAGGAAGAGCATAGTCGGGACCGCAAGCGCCGCCGGAAGGATAGGAGCCGGGATAGAGAAGAGAGCAGACGCCACAGGTACAGGTCCCGGTCCAGGTCCCGGTCGCGGGAGCGAGAACGAGGGGATCGAAGCCGTCGTAGCCACCGTCACCACCGCCGAGACGACTCGCCGTAGCCGGTGTCACATAATAGGATAGATAACTACATTATTCCGCGGACAGCGACGCAGACCTCAGGGCCTCGTGAAAACGTCATGCCATAACCACCTATGCTCGACCTTAGGCCCCAGCAAACCTCTCCTGTAGGTATGCATTCTGGAATACCAAAAAGTGTACAAGTCACTAACCCGTTGCCGTCTCCCTGCGACTCCTCATGCCGCATATTAACAATGCCTATGATAACAGAGTCGGCCTCCTGAAAGAAATCGCTCTATCTCAGCATCGTAAGCAGTCTTAAGCCGGTGGCGCTCACTTCTTCTCCTGCCAGGGCAACTTGATCTCGACAGGCCGCAGATCCGCCCTTACCATCTCCGCCACCCGCGAGCCGGCGGCGCCGCCCTCCAGGGCCGCGCGCAGAGACCGCGCCGTGTCCTCGCTCAGCCCGCCGGGCCGGTCGCAATAGAAGTCGACGCCCTCGGCGGAGAAGAGCGTGCGCGCGAACCAGGTCACGACCCACCGCTCGACGCCCGCCTCCGCCCCTGCACCCGCGCCTCCCTCCTCCCCCGCGGTATTAGTATTACCATTACCGGCCAGCGGCCGCTCCCCCCAGCCGATGATCTCCCAATGGCTCGTGACGAAGAAGAGGAGGCCCTTGCCGCGCCAGTTCCACGAATCGCCCTCCTGCTGCTGCTGCTGCTGTCCTCCTCCCGCGCCAGCTTCCGCGCCACCCGGCGGCTTCGAGTCCGAAGACGAGGAGGGCGCGGCGGCGGTGTTGACGCCCTCCACCGACGATATGCCCTTCTTTTTGTTCTTGTTCTTCTTCGCCTCGACGGCGGACGAGGGCTCCCACTCGACGCGGTCCTCGTTGCGCGTCGCGCCGCCGTTCTTGGACGGCAGGGCTGCGTAGCTGATGCGTACGTTTTTGGCGTCGCGCCACATCTTGAGCGTCGAGTGCGTCACCGCCCAGGTGCGGTAGAGCCATTCTGGGGGCGGGGGGGCGGACGAAGAGGCAGCGGTGGCAGCGGCGTACGTGGAGGGAGGGCGGACGGAGATTGTCGCTGGTGGTGGGGATGGTGCCATTGTGGGTTTGGTCTTGGTCGCTGGAGATTTCCGGTCGTCGATAAGTTGGGAAGCCTCAAGAAGGCTACTGAGGACACGTCCTCCGTAGGTAAGCGAAGAATCAGCTGGAACGTCGGGTTTGATTGTGTGTCTAGTGTGTTGTGGAACGAGAAGGAGGGAGGAGGATAGGTATGAAAGCGACCGAATCCAGTTACGGCAGCGCAAACAGGTAGCAAGATTTCAGCGTATACGCCAGCATTGAGAAGAGATCCAAGTACAAGAAGGTTGCTTTAGAGAGGTCGTCTTGCTTTTTCTTCTGGCTCCATGTGCTGGTTGAAGTTACGACCCCTGGTTTAGTGCGTTTCTCTGCTTAGCGCAAGAACGGAGAGAGCTTCGGCCGCGCAGCCCCTGTCGGCGTCGGAGCTGCTGTCTCAGGGTGATGTCACAGCGCTAACCCGCTAGGCCGCTTTTGTTATGGAACAGGCAGGCAGTCGCTATCACCCCGCTTTCACCTGCCAACCCCCATAACAGTACCCCATGAGCATGAAGGAGATGCCCGATAGGTCACCTTAGGCTCACCTTAGGCTCACCGTAGCCTACAAAATATAGCGCCTAGTTCTACCCGCAATTCTGTTTTTGGTAGAGAGCTTCGTTCGGATCCGTGGGTACCGGCATCACTAAGGTGCCCCAGGACGCAGGGAGCCCCCAGCCCGTCCCCGCTGTGGCCCACCTGCCACATCCCTCCGTGCCTGGGGCTTGTGATGGGGCAATGGAAGTAAGTACAATACCGGCTCTGAGCTATGTGCAAGTTCCTCCAGCGGCTCCTGCTTCTCCTACTTCTCTTCCCCATTGCTTGGCCTCTTGGCCGGTCGGCTGCATGCCCGTCCTACCCATTGTACTACCCATTGTACGATGGCCAAGGAGACAGGCTCGGAGACCGGTAGGCGATAAGACCGCGCTGCATGTTCTGGTTGGTTGGCTAGATGAGACGCTCTTGGAATACTGCATTGGCGATGCCATGGGCCGTACACTCCGTATTAATGATATGACGTCCTTCACTTCCAATAGGTTCCACGTCGTGGTCGGTGGGAATGTGTCTACTAGTGATATGGTAGTGTGTACTGCAAAGGTGCCAGGCCAATAATCCTCTCTGCTGCTTGTGTACTACCTACTAACCTCAACGTCCTGCTCAAACTTGCAGTCGCGACCAGTCGTTTCTACACATTCCATCCTGCAGTACTATTTTCTGAATTGCCCCTCCTAGCATCTTATGTGTATAACAGCCGCCTTCTCACCCATTCCTCATTCTACTCCGCGGAGCAGCCGGCGGGCGCGGGGGGGGGGGGGGGGGGGGGGGGGGGGGGGGGGGGGGGGGGGGGGGGGGGGGGGGGGGGGGGGGGGGGGG
>JAKLNC010000228.1:0-47571 GCA_022813145.1 Barbatosphaeria neglecta | reverse complement strand
CCCCCCCCCCCCCCCCCCCCCCCCCCCCCCCCCCCCCCCCCCCCCCCCCCCCCCCCCCCCCCCCCCCCCCCCCGCGGTCGGAAAGAGGGAAAAAAAGGTTTGAAATGTTTGCCCCCACCCCCTTTTCCTCCCTCAGTAGTGAGTTATACACTAAACACATAATAATCCGCCCAATCAGTTCTCGGCGCCTTTCAGCAGCGCCTTCATACTGACGGCTTCCCTCCGAAGGCGGGCATTCTCCTTCTTTAGGCGCGCGGTCTCCTCGCTCTGCTCGCGCAGCTTCGCGACGAGCTCCTCCTTGTCGTCGCGCCCCTTGCCCTTGAGCGCCTTCACGATCTTGCCGAGCTCGGAGTTGAATTTCTCGTACAGCAGCTCGTTCTCGGCCGTGGCTTCCTTGTACAGCTGGTCGATAGCGCGGGCCTTGGCCTCGTGCGCCTTGAGCGTGCCGTCTACGTCGCGCCGGATCGCCGCCTGCTTCTCCGTCAGCTCGTCCATCAGGCGCGGGATGCGCTCCTCCAGCGCCCGCACGCTGGCGGCGATCTTGCGGATGTCACCCGTGTTGGAGCGCGGCAGGGCGCCGTTGACGCGCGCCATGTCCTCTGCGATGCGCGATAGCTCCGTCTTGAGCGACGCGTCCACCTCGTCTACCGCCTTCTTCTCCGTCTGGAGCCGCTCCCGGAGCCTCTGGGGCGACTGGAGGCGGAGCTTCTGCTGGCTGGAGGTTGAGGCGGACTTGGGCGTGGAGCCAGGTTGTTTGCTAGGGCTAGAAGACGGCCGACTGGGGGGCTCGGTCGTCGTGCTTGGCTGCAACGGCTTGAGAGTGGGGATTTGCGATGTGGACAACGTCTTGGAGTGGCCGAGCTTACGCCTCGTGGTACTATCACCATTAGAAAGAGGCAAGGGTGATAGCACGCTGGGGGTGGCTACTGGTGCCGGCGCTGCGGTGGCATCTAGCGTCTCCAAGATGTTTTCCTTGTGCCGGGACGACCGTAACTGGTTTTGCGACTGCGGACTGATGGGAATTTTCGATGGCGACGGTATCCTAGGCGTCGGCGTCGAGTTGGAGTTGAATTTCTCCGATGTCTGCTTGGTGATTCGCAAAGGTTCGGGCGGAGGAGCATCGTCGTCCTCATCCAGGCTCACAGCCGCCATAAGGCTCTTGAGGTCTGAAAGAGAACTCCGGCGCTTTTTCCTCAGAGACGATAGAGACGGTTTCTCGGGCGGTGCAAGTTGCTCGACCTCGGGTTCTCCGATCGTCTCCAGACGCTGAGAGCTCGTAGGCCGGTGCGAGCTCCCCGGGCGCTGAAAGTCATCGAAAGTACCCGCCACGGGCGGCCTATCCCGGGATCCTGGACGTCGGAGCTTGTTCGGGCTTGGCGGCGGTTGGACTCCCATATCGATGGACCTGGATCGGTTCACCGACGCCTTCGACAGGCTGGCGCTCTCTCCCGTCGCCGGGTTCCTATGGTGCTTGCTCAGGCTCCGCCACATCGACGGCCGTTCCGCGTCGCTCTTGCTGTTGGCCCGGAGGAGCGTGTCGAAGCCAAACTTCCTCCGAAACGACGACGTATTAGACGTCAGCGACCCAGTGGCGGATTTTTGGCTCCTCGCCGTCGAGCTCAGGGACTCGTACGCCGAGCTTCGGAGCAGGATACTCACGCCGAAGCCCGCCTCGTCGAAGATGCGATCGCATTCCTCAACCAGCCTATCGAGAAGATTTATGTAATTGTGTGGACTGCCCCCTTCGGTGACCACCAGGAGTTCCGCAAAAGCGAGGGTCAGCGCGCCTCGGTCACCGTCGTTGCTGCAGCCCTCCAGGAGATCGGCGAGGAGCTTGATCAGCGCGGTGAAGGCCCTGCGGTTTTGGGGCGCCATGTCGGCGAAAAGATAGTTGACGAAGTCCGCAAACTCGCCCGGCACCTTGCGCGATGCGCGCCCCTGTAGCGTGTCGAGAGTCTGGATAGTCATGATCGGGCCCATCTGGTCTCGCCACGCTATGCGGGTGAACTTCTCGAATGCAGCAAAGAGCGTCTCGGCCCCCGCGTCAGGCGGCAGCTCCCAGTCAAAGGGATTCTCGATCAGCTTATTGTATACGTCGTTGACCGCCAACTCGTCCGCGTTTTCTCTGCTCAATAGAGTCCTGCCAATGAAGTGGCCCTTGCGGGATTGCAGCGCAGCAACGTAGCCTATGAAGGTGTGTTCCAGGCGCACGAGAGGATTCTCCGGGCGGTCCTCGTCCATGGCCGACCGAGCACCGTCCCGGTCTCTACCCGAAGTAGAGCTGGCGAGGGAGGTGACGTCTTGACGGCTGTTGGACCGAGGCAATGGCGAAGGGAATAGAGAAGGCATCAGCTGAGGCGTCCGCTGGTGCTTCGCCGCGGTAGCCGCACTAGCAGTCGTGTTGTTCTCAATTGGAGTAGCCGTCCCGCCGAGAAAGTTCGACAGGAGCTTAACAGGAGACGTCGCCAGGAACGACCTCGTCTTCTCAGTCCTAGACGCGAAGTTCAGTGCACGAAGGACACTCGTATGATAGGACACGAGGCCTGGGGCCAGTCGAAGATTGCCGACGTTGAATTGGCTGCTCAGAATTTGGATGACTGCGGAAAAGTCAGCATTTTTTTCGATGCCTTCAATAGAATTAGGATTAGATACAGGAAGGGGCTGGGAACATACTTCGTCTGGAGAGCGTGGGCAAGAAGTCCTCCAGAGCGATATCGTCGGTGTACTTCTTCCCATTGATCCCCAGCGTGTTCATCGACAGCCTCGTCATGTCGCCCGTCCGGACTTCGACGACGATTTCCACGCCGTAGTGGCCCACAGGCGCCCCCTTAGTGCCCTTGTGATTGTCGAGCACGACGCGAATAGGGGCAGGCTCTCGACGGCCCTCCACGAGCTGCTCCGCCGCCTCCTGGAAGACGGCCGCATGCAGGCCCAGGTTGTTATCAGGCATCCTGACGGACCGGAGAGTCCAGGTGGGGTTTTCGCGCTCTGCTTCGGCGAACCTGCCCTCGATGCGGGCCTTGACGATATCCTCGCCCCAGCGGGCCGCCTTCGCTTCGAAGGTTTCGAGAAGGACGAAACAGCGCGAGGTGACGGCTTTGCTCGCGAGGGGGTGCTCGCTGCCCGCATATGCGCCCTTCATCTCCGAGGTCGAGGTCATCCATATCAAGCGCCCGTCGACGGACTCGGTGAAGCGAACGTCGGCAAGGGAGTGCCAGCCCGCCAAGGCAAAATCGTATGACCCGGGGCCGCCGGCCGCGTTGGTCATGGAAGCCAGGAGCCCGGCAGGAGAGGGCTTGTCGATTTCGCGAAGTAAGTCACGGCCCGTGAGGGCCGAGGTGGCCTTCTTCTTGACGATGACGATGCAGTCGCTGAAAAGGAGGAAGACGCCAGCCCGATCCCGGGCATGCATCCCCGAGCTGGGGTTGTGAGGATCCGTGTCGTACGGCGCGGCAAGCTCCACAAAATCGGCAGCAAGGACGAGCCGGCCCTGCGGCTCGAGGTCGAGTGGCCAGCATTCGATCATATTCCGTAGGCGGTTCGTGACGTGGGGCTTGTCCTGCAAGGGGTCGTCCATGGAGCAAATGTTGGTAATGATGTCCCGCGCCTTGAGCATGAGCTGCAGGGCGGGATGTGTGATAGGTAGACAGCTGACGATCTGGTCGATGAACAGGCTGTAGCGGGGCAGGCGCTGGACCGGCTCTATGAGGATCGAGCGCAGAGCCTGTTCCCCCGTCTGGGCGACGCGCTCCCTGAAGCTCGACTGCTTGTCGAGGAAGGAGTTCAGCAGCTGCGGGAAGTTCTGGCTCGCTCGGATGTAATCTTGGTAGCAATCGGTGAACTGCGGAAACCATTCGAGAAAGGCTCTGGCCATGGCAAGGGCCCCACTAGGGTCCTTCGTCCGGACAGAGCCTCCTCCGAGCCCGGGCCTGGCCGTGCCGTACGGAGCTTCCAGGTCCTTCACGGCATCCTCTTCCGTGTCGTCCATGATCTTGCGCAGGTCGTGCAGGAAGGCGGCGTTGATGGCCAGAATGCGATCGGCAGACCGCGGAAAGAGCCTGTCCACCTCCTCTTCGGGCGGGCTGGCGCTCAGCACGTCCCGCTGCTTGGCCTTTTGGCGGAAGTCGTCGGCGATATGCTTGACGAGCTCGTTGAGCTTGAGCACGTACCGCTCCTCCGTGTCGACCAGCTCGCCCATCTTCATCCGGAGCTCCACTTTCTGTTCTCTGAGGAAAGACCGGCCCCTATTGAGGGAGCTCGGCTTCGACGGGGCCCTGCGCACCCGCGACGTGGGCAGAAACACGGGCTCGCCGAAGAGCTTGACGAGCGGGGTGTACATGCCGTATTGGCGCAGGGTGGGGTCGAGGATGTCGTCCTCGTCCTCCGGCACGTCCTCCAGGTCCTCCACTCGAAGGGGTGTGACAGAGCCGGGGGGCAAGACCAGATCGAGATCGACGTTGCTGATGTGCTGCGTCTGCAGCGCACATTCGAGGGCCCGTATCACGTCGGCGGTGTTGTCCGCCTTCGCCATGGCCTTGGCAAGATCGGCCGCATGCTGCTCCCCAAACAGCGCGGGCGCCGAGCCCGGCCGTCGGCCCCGGGTAGTGGGGTGCTGGCTCTTGAGGTGGTTTTTGACCACCTCGGGCAGCTCGGTGAAGTACTTGAACAGGCCAAAGGCCAGCCCCCGGCAGATCTCGTCGCCCTGGAACTCGCGGGGCAGGTAGTTGACGACGCCATAGAAGGGCGAGTTGGGGGAGATGGTGACGCGCGGGAAGGACTGGAAGCCGGCGGCGCTGTACACATGGATCTGGATGCGCGAGCTGTTGAGTGTGTAGTTGGCCGTCGTGGAGGGGCCGTGGAAGATCAGCACGGGCAGGTGGCCCAGCAGCGGATCATTGGCGTAGTAGAGCGTGACGTTGTCTGGCGAGAGAGCCAGCTCCTCGGTGACACGAACCATGGCCGCTCACTGGGCCTCTGGCATGGCGGACTCCTCGAAGCCGAGAGAGAGAGTCCTCCTTCGTGGTCTCGGAGTCGTGCGGTGCGGTGTATATGTGTGCGTGTGTCGAGATTGGGTGGCTATCGACAAACGAGAGGAGGGCGAGCGGTCTCGATCGTCGCGGCTCGGGGACAGTCGGGAGCGACAGGGCGAGTAGGACGTCCCGTCAAGTAAACAACATGCAGGCCGTCGAGAGGGCGCGTTTCAACCTGTGACGGAATGCCGCAGATGCAGATGCAGCCCGCGCGTTCGGGTTGTTTGGAGGGCGGTCAGACCGGTGCGCAGCACGAATGGGCGGGTGTGTACTGCTCGTACGCTAGGTCGTAGATACCAAGTGCCGCCGTAGCCCTCCGAGCCGTCGCACAGACACAGGAGACGTCGGACAAAAAATAGGAGGGGAAAATGTTTGGTACAAGAAGCGAAGTCGGCAATGGCGACGTATCGAGGCTGGAGGTTAGTCGGCAACTACCCGTTCTGAGTTGCAACGAGGTACTCCCTTGCAAACAAAGAGTGGTCGGTGCTGGAGTCAGGAAAGCCTCGTTCGCTAAAAATGGGAAGCCGACCGGGGGTGGTGCGCAGCTTGTGGGCTCGGTAGGGCGGCGAGCGGGTTTGGTGCGGCTGGCCAACGAGTCGGGGCTTTTCCGTCCCAGGACGCGCTGGAGACGCGTCCAAAACCCGGGAAGCCCCGCTTACCTGCCGAATGTAAACAAAAGCGGTCTCGTAACCGAGCCGATCCCTGCCCGCCCTGGCGCCCTGAACCCCACCACCCCGCTTTCCTTTTTGAGACGAGAGACGGCTTGCGCCATCCGATTTAGAGATCTCCAAATTGCGCACGGTTTCTTCGACCTGGTAGAGAAAGGTTATAAGAGAAACCGCCAATACGGATTATATCAAGGCTACTCGGTTTCCTATCAAATCGGCAGCCTTTTACCGGGGCCGAAGCAGAGGGGAGCCGCCGCACCCCTCACGAAGTAAATCCACCTAGGCGTAGGTACCGACGGAGAGCCTACCCAACCTTACTATTACCACTTAGCAGTGCTTACCGGGTGGCGGTTAGCCCGGCACTCCGGTCTATTGCAAAGAATGTCAGACCAGGCCGACGAGGGCGTCCCCCTCCAGCACGCCCCAACAGGGACGGGTTACAAGCTCCTCGAGCTACCGCCCGAACTCGTCGCCCTGCTAGAAGGCGATAGTCCACCAGCGTACGTCCATCAAGTACTTACCAGCCCTCCCGCTCCTAGCCATCCTGACCCTCCATGGCAAATACAGCCTCAAGCTCGAGTCTTCCCCCACAGTGGCCCTCCTCAAGACGGGCGACAGGACATACTCCCTGCGGCAGAAGAACACGTCCAACGCTTTGATCATCCTATCCGCCACCACCCCGGCAACCCCGTCCCCAGAGCAGGGCGTTCTAAGCGCCATAGCCACCGTCCACGAGACGGTTGAGCTCGTGCCTGAGGCCGCGGCGGTGTCGGTTAACGCGAAGCCGGCGAGGGGGAAATGGCACGAGCGGTTTGGTCGGAATAGATAGCAGCAGAGCTGGGCTTGTGGCCCTACCGTAGACGTTGAGCAGTCCAGCACACGGCTGGTTTCGACGAAAATCAAGTTTGAAAAAAAAAAAAGGAGGGGGGAGGAGCCGGTCATCAAAATTTGCTTTGCTAGCAGCTCCTCTAGCACAGCTCGTACCTGTAACCCGCGAAACTTCTCGAGGCCCATACTGCCTCTCCTTCCTTAAGACTGCTACGTAATCAGACAGCTCGCCTCCCTCCCCCTCGTTCCATAAGACAGACTATCTGAGGGTTCTATGTGTATATGGTGGGGGAAACACAGATCTAGTATCGCATCGATAAGCTAACATGCATGACTCCTTTCCTTACCCCATCGCAGTATGCAGCCTAAAACATAAGAGTCATTTGATGAGCCTATGAAAGTGAAAATAGGGCCATGCTGAAAAAGAAAAAAAAGGAATGAGTGCTATGGAAAACTGAATCAAAACAGAACTATGAAACAAACAAAAACAAACAAAACAAAAGGGTATCATATGACGCCACTCCACCGCACATGCCGTTGACTATTAATAGGAAAAGAGGTACACCGAAAGAGGCACCTAGATGCCGGAAATCCACCTAGACCTGGACCGGTCCCTATGAGCGGCATGGACGCGATAGGCGGAGTGCATGTACCCTACCAGCCCACTCCCTTTCCAGGAGTAGACCTTGATCGCCGGTATATCTTCCAATCCTGGGGACACCGCATCGAGTGATGTCCTGGCCGCAAATCAGATGCCGGTTACCCTCCTCTAACCCTCTATTCCCACAGGAGGAACGGGTCGTCTACCGTGCCTCTCTGCGCAGGGGGTGGAATGGCAGGACCGGCAACATCAACGGCCATCCCGGGCGGCTCTCCCGCAAATCTGCCGAGCCTCATAGGCAACAGCGTACGGCCGACGTCCCGGCTTCGGCTCAGAGATGCCACGGATATGGCCCGACGCGAAGATCGAAGCGCAGCAGGGACAGCGTGCGGATCCAGTCGAGCGCCAGCCCCTTCCTCATTACCTTCATCATCTCCGTCGATCGTGTCGTCACTACTCTCGTTCTCTTCATTATTCTCGCCGCTCTCGAACTCCACGTTGTCCTCTTTACTCTCCTCGTCATTTAGAACCACAACTTCTGGTTCAGGGGCAGCGGAACGGCGGTGGGCAGGACGAGGCGGCAATGGGTACTGCGCTCGGCGTCGCTGCAGCGGCTGCGGCAGAAAACCATATGGTCCCACAACGTCATGCCCGGCTCCGGCCCCAGCCCCAGCATCGCCCCCGTTTGCATTTCCGTCCGCGTTTCCGCCGAAAGCAAGCCGCGGCATGATATCGGCCATTTGCGGCGGGAGCAAGCCCTGATGCATTGCATCGAGACCGGCCTCGGGTGGATTGCCGACGTTCGGGTTGCCATCTGCAAGGGCGTCGGGCGCAAGGGGGTTAACTGGCACCTGATTGTGGCGAACTCCACCGCGTGGTTCGATGCCCCCAAGAAAAGGGTTATAGTATGGCATGTATGGCATGTATTCGATAATGCCAAGGAGGGGTCTCATTGGAGGGGGAACAGCAGGGGCAAAATTAGGAGGAGGGGGAAGAACGCCATGAGGCAGGGGAAGAGCAGGAGGCTGTTGAAGAGCAGGAGGCTGGGGAAGGGGAGGCTGGGGAAGGGGTTGGTTTGGGGGCATAACGAGAGGCGGGGGGATGGCATTCAGCTGCTGATGGACCGGAGGCTGAAAGGGGGCATTTGCAGGATGGAAGGGGTGGGCGGCATCTAGGTAATCAAAGGCACGGGGTTGGCGAGGTTGGAAGACACGAGGCTGAGGCTGAGGATTAGCGATCCTATTCCGAGCCCCATTCCGCCGTTCTAGAGCCCCAATCATATTGCCCACGAAGCGGAACGCTACATCAAGTCAGCACATTTATATTCGCCTACATGTCTCCGGCAGCGGAGGGATAGCCGCCTCCGGGCTCCCCGCGAGGACAAACTAACCTGCACCGGCGCCGCGCGCCTGGTTGGCGCCCCCCACCAGCCCATGCCGCTGCACATCTGCCTCCTTTCGTCGCTTCTCGTCCGCCTTGACCCGATCGGAGAGATTGATGTTCAGCAACTCGGCATCCACGTCCGGATTCTCAGCAGCGACCTGTCTGCGGGCCTGCTCCTCCGCCGCCTGCACCTCGTTCTCATGCCGCTGCTCGACGCTCTCGAAGAGCGGACAGTTGCCCCTCCTCCCTCCGCGAGAGCTATCATCGAAATGGGTGTAATCGCACGACTTGTGGCACACGTAGCATTGGACATTGCCGCAGCCGGGTCGAGTGCAGGTCATCTTGTTGCATCCGCTCTCCTTGATGAAAGGGGTAGCACCTAAAAGATCGTTAGAACTGTTGGCGGAAGCAAAAGCGGCCGGGGATTCGTGGCGAGCCGTGTGTGGCAAGTGTGACGCGCCCGGTGGACGCAGAAGACAGGATAGGGGTACTCTACATTTATTGCAGTTGCGGATCATAGCCGCAGACATAGCCTCCTCGATGGTGCGTCGTGCCGAGTGCCCGTTCTCCCTCTCTGCTTCCTCGCAAGTCTTGGGAATGTGCGTCGTCTTCCTGCACAAACGGCAGCTGACTTCCTCGCAGGACGGGTTCTCGCATCGAAACTCCTTGTTGACTTCCACAGGAGGATACTCCGCGGCGTAGGGGCAGAACGGGCAGGTCTCCAGATTCTCGATACCGGCAAGACGCAATACGGCCTCCTGTTCGATGCGCTCGAGAGCCGTGTTCGTCTTGGCATCGATAAAATGATCCCGTTGATTTCGTGAAAAGCCAGCCGTACACCCGTCCATGGACATGCACTGGAGATCGTACTTGGATAGGCCCACCTGCGTCTCTACCATGCGCCGTGCGCAGTCTTTGCAAAACCACTGGAACACAGAAACGAGCAAGTCAGCAGAAGTAGCGGTGGAGGGAAACGCACTCTTACGTGAATAGAATTGCCGTCGCAATGGACCATGCGGTTGAGGGCATGTTCAGTGCAGCAGCAGCCGCACTCTCGAGCTAGGCCCTGCTCTATGGCCTGGCGCAGGTTTTCTTCCTCCTCTATCTCCCGCTGCCTATCGGCCTCTCTCTTGTGCCTCTGAGCGCGCTGTATAGCTCTGGCCGCCTTGAACTCCTCGAGTGCCTCCTTTTCCGCCTCGTTCTCGATCATCCTGATCGCTTCGTCGATGGCATCCTCTCGGTACGCCACTATCTCCTTGGTTGACGTTTTCTTGAGCTTGAGAGCTGGGGAATTCGCATCGAACGCGTCCATGGTCTTGTCCAATGCGAGAAAAGCCGGAAGGAGGCAGTCGCCATGCTCGTGAAGGATGACCGTAACATCCTTGAACTGAATCCTGGGAAACGCCTGCTGCAGGAGAGTCTTTGAGAGCTTGAGGTATGCAGCGTCCTTGGCCCTCCTCCGGCGCTCCTCGTTATCGAATTTCCTTGAGGCCTTTTGTGTCTCGTCTTCCTCCTCGTCCTCCACGTCTTCCCCATTATCCACGTCTCGGCGCTTGCGCTTCAGATTTGGCCTCCTCGGGTACGACGAGCCGCTCTCCAGCACATCTAGAATATGCGACGCGACCGCTTCGCCGTCATAAGCCTTCTCCTGCGCGATGTGGGAGAGAAAATCCGGGCAGACGTCCGGGAATAGAGTTAGGACGATCTCCTTGCAGGCTTCCTCCCCGCCTTGAATCATGTTGGCACGGAGCTGCAGGTAAGAAGTGCATCTGCTGCTGAAATGGCCCTGAGGCGGTGATGCGGGCCCTTTTGATTTAGGAAATCGAAGTCGGGGAATCCGTCCGATTCTCTGAACGTGGAGGGGACTCTCGGGTCTGCGAGGGGTAATACAAAGGACATTACCCATGCTGTATATCGCGGAAGGGACCGGTATAAACAGGGTCAGCCGAGAAGCGAGCAAGAAAAAAGATACTGAACGAACTAGAAAGGACCAGAAATGAAATGGAGGTCCAAACGCAAGGGAAATGAGCTGAAGACCAAAGGTGAGAGAACGTGATGTTGAGGAAAGGGCAAGAAGGCGGCGGATGATGATAAGGGCAAGAGCAAGACAAACCAGGGTAAGGCCCAGCTCACCGGAGCCTTCCTCGTCCAGCAGAAGAAGCCTAACAGGGGAGTGGAGAAATGAGCAGAATAAGAAATCTGGCCAAGACAGAAAGAAGCGCCGAAGTACCTCTCGTCTCCTTGACGGTTAGGTCAGGCAGACGTGAAGGCATACAGGGCAGGCGGTGTTAGATCGCGGGCGGGTAGACAAGGACGCTGGCGAAGTAGGCAGTGTGGGCGGGCGGAACCCAAGCCCGCGGGCACGAGAGGGGCAAGGCAGACGCTCCCAGGTGAGGTTGACGAGCCAGGTGTCGAAAACGCAAACGCTCCTCCGACGGGCTATATCGCCTAGCAAGGTGGAGGGGGGAGAGGGGGGATAAAAGGCAATGTAGGTACCTGTCGGATCCGTCACATGCGACCCTCGTGCCGTGCAGGTTCTAGACAAACGTATGGGGAACGTCGAGATGAAGAGCGCGAGTGCGAGTTGCGCCGAAACATGCCTCCCGAACGCCGGCTACCTGCCTCAGCCCACCCTTGGTCGGCAGGCCCAAACAGGCAGGCTCGCCTCACTCGAAGCTCGTAGGGCCAGCCGACCCCAGGTCACCTCGCAAGATTGAGAAAAGAAAAAAAGGCCGAGAAGAGGGCAGCGGGCGTCGAGAGGGAGGAAGAAGATCAGGTAAGGTGCGGCCTCGACAGCAGCGGCGAGAGACGGGTAATTGCTTGCTTACCAAATGCTAGCGGGCAAGGATGAAGAAAAGAGGACGGCAGCGCAGCGCGAAGATAAAAGGGCAGCAGCTCGACTTACCACAGGAGCAGGAGCAGAGGAGGGTGGGCGAGGTGGTGGTGTGGCCTCGTTTGCTGCCTTCCTTCTGCTGGCGGCCGGCTACCTGGTAGGGCGCAGGCAGGAGGAGTCCGATTAGCCCCTGCCAATCTGCTTGCTGCCCGCTCTTCTCGCGGGAGACAGGACAGCCAACCATCCAACGAAAGGTCAATGTGACAAGGAGGTAGCTGATAACGACGAATAGGCGGCAGTAGGAAGGACCAAATCGGCTGCGAGCGGCGTCAGGCTGGGCTAGTCACCTTATACGCTGTGCTGCCTAGCTCGTGCGCCGATGATCTCGCCCCGTCGCCCTCCTTGTTGAGGGCGGAGACCAAGGCGGGAGGGTCGGGGTTGGGGGTTGGAAGGATGCGAAGACGAGTGGAAGTCGGAGGTTACGTTTTGCTCCGCCATTCCAACGCGTGGCACTTGTCGTAGATGTTTGTTCCGGCCAGCTAGACCACGGATCAAGACTGCCACTGCGATAGGACCTCAATGCCCTACAGGTACAGAAAATCGCCAGGCCCAGAAGGCCCTGTTCCCTTGGCTCGGTCTTAGCTAAAGCGGGGCTACGCAGTTGGGGGAGCTCCCTGCTTGGGGCCTGGCCCAGTGGGGGTGGCCGGTGCTGCCCAGTTGTGGCTTCTGATTCGCCAGGATGGTTAGCGGTGTCCGGTCCCCATCGTTAGATGCATTGCAACCTGGAACCCGTGGAGGTACTGAGTACAGAAGGCGACAAGTACCCGCCTGGAGTCCCCAGCTGAACCCGACTGCGCCCTACTACCCACGCGATCGTCGCAAGGCTATTTTCATACCTGCTCCTGAGGCATCTAGCGCGCCTAGGTACGCCTAGCATCATGGGCAATTTCGACCGGGCGGCATGTGGGCGCGTCGAGAGCGGGATCCCGCCGCAGCTCGTACCTCCCTTCCGTCGCTTCCAAGGTTCCAATTTGACCACTAGGTAATCCGTATAAGCTGGACTTGGAGAAACTGTTGAGCCAGCCGCCGAGGCGCTTACTTGGGGCTAGCAGATGTTGAGAAACGCCCACGAACCCGTGGACGGCTTCCTCAGTCTTCGGATTGTGAGATTCGGATTGTGAGAAATGCAGCAGACAACTCACGCCACCGGTGGAGAGCAATCCTTCTGCCCCTTGCTCCGACCCCTTGCTCCGCTTTCGCACATAATATATGCCAGCGTACCACAGCAAAGCATTTTTGGCGACGTGACCTCCGCAAGAGGTGCCTACAGCTACGACTTCCAGGTTCGTACGGCCGCCCATATACCTGTATACAGGGAGCGAGGTACAGTAATCGCAATCTCGAAACGGTTTCCGATCGAGGTTAAGTCACCGGCAAGGCAGCTCGTGGAAAGGCGCTACTGTAGGTAGGTAGTATTTGTGAACAAGCCGGAGCCCAGGTGTTCAGAGTGGGCTATGCCGGTGGAGACATCACAGGCCATGTCACTTCTCGAAAACAACTGCCGTTTGCCGGAACGCCCAACCTGCTCCACACTTCTTACGCGACGGCAGTGGAGATTGCGGTTGCCAACCGAGGAAAGAAATAGACAATAGCGCCGATAAATGTGGGAGCCATCCTTACTGGTTGGGTACGGAGTAGAGGAAGCCTCGCCGTAGCTGGCACACGCTACCTTAGTACGTACTTAAGTAGTGCCATCAAAACGCTCCGTCAAATGTGACCTTGTTTGAGTCGGACGGCTGGCTTTCGCTACTCTTCATCCTCGCACTCGTCTTCCGACATAGTTGTGGGTCTCCGACGGCTCCTCCTCGTGGGTCTTTGGCGAGTTTTCGCCTGCCTCGATTTAGAATTTGAGATAACCCCCGACTGTGGTGTCGGATAAGCCGTGGCGGATGTCGACGGCGCTACCCTTCGATGGTCTTCTACCAACAGGGTATCTCCTCCTTCGTCGTTGTCTTCCTCGCCGTCGTCGGCAATGGGGAAGAAGCTCGACCGGCCGTAAGCCGGTTCGTCTGCCTCATTGTCTTCTTCCTCTTGGTAGCCCTCGGGTACGAACCCCCCCGCCGTATCTTCGTCAGCTCCGCTGACGGGAGGCCCACGGCCGCTGCCGGTTGGGATTCCGTCGTCATCCTCCACGTCGCCATAATCGCGTTCTATCCTCCGCATGATGCGCATGCCCATCAGCATCCTCCTCCACACCTTGAGGGCCGCATTCCTACGCTTCTCGTCCTCTTTCCTCGATCTCTCCGCTTCTTCCTTGGCGAGCTCTTCCATCACGCGGTCGTGGTGCTCCTCGGCGACGACCACGCCCTGGATGACCGGCACGGCCATGCGGTGGCCGAACTCGAAGTCAACGACAGCCTCGGCGTAGTCGACCTGCAAGCGCTTGCAAACCTTCACGGCGCCGCGATAGGGCACATGGACAGCGCCCTGTGGGCACATGTGCTCGGCGAAGAGGTCGATGTTGCCATATTCGTTCTTGGGGATGATGCCGTTCTGGATCGGTGGAGGGATGATCCAGTCTGTCTGGTCGAAGCTATACAGGCCCTGGAGCACCTTCTCCCCCGTGGCGGCTTCTGCTTCCGCGATTTCTCGGCGTCTGTTGGTCGTCGCGGCGCGGTACGGCACCCGCTTGAGCGGTTGCTCTCCAGCCATCGGGGCTCGGCCTTGCTTGTGCCACGTTTCTGCGCTCTTGACCCCCACCACGTCTTTGCGAAGGTAGACGTTCTCCTCGACGACACCGCCTTTTGCTTTGCTCCTAAATAC
Source organism: Barbatosphaeria neglecta (assembly GCA_022813145.1). Taxonomy (NCBI): domain Eukaryota; kingdom Fungi; phylum Ascomycota; class Sordariomycetes; order Barbatosphaeriales; family Barbatosphaeriaceae; genus Barbatosphaeria; species Barbatosphaeria neglecta. The sequence goes on along the minus strand of JAKLNC010000228.1, from coordinate 33,405 downwards.
CCTCACCGGCTCCGCATCCGGTAGGAGAGCCTCCTCTCGTTTTAGGTGCCGTTCCAGGACGAGCTCGGACGACTGCTTGTAGTATTGGAGAGTCTCCTCCCCTTCCTTGACCTCCTTCTTCTCAGGCTTGACCGGTCTGAGATCCGTCGACTCTTCCTCCTCATCGATCTCGGTGATAGGATGCTTTTGCCCTCCTCTCGCGTAGCCAAGCATCACAGACTTGAACCAGTCGAACTGCTCGTATCTTCTGACCTTCCCATGCTTGTCGTAGATGGGCACCTTTTCGACCGCCATCCTTGCCCCTTTCGTCCGACCGGGAAGCATCTGGCGCTTCAGGTACCGCACAGTGACATCCTTTGCCGTACCGTCTTGGGAGAATCCCACAACGTATGCCATCATTTGCCTCGCCCTGTCCGCCTTAGCCCCTCGAGGCTCGAGCGACTCGACGAGTTCTCTGTTTGTGGCCACGACGGACTTCACAATGGTGTCGACAGCCACGTACTTGTGCGTGACGGGGGATAAGACTTCCGTCCAGTAATGGGGAAACTCCAAGTCTTTGTCGTAGGCCGCAGAACCTTTCTTCGTCGGCGTCTCCGGAATGCCGATGGACTCATTATCACTGTTGATCTCGGCAAGCTCGACGTCGGAGTCTTCGAGATCCGCCCGTGCACTCCTTCGATAACCCCGTCGGGGAGGGGGCTTTGATGTTTTTGCGTCTCCCTTGGCCGTTATCGAAATATCCGGCGGCTTTGCTGGACTCTCTTCCACGGGCTTCCCAGAAGAGCCAGCCCCATACGCCTTCTCTTCCGGCTCAGGGTCTGCGTCCTCCAGCTTGTTCCACCCGAACCCCACAGGTTGCAAGTTGGCAACCATTCTAGCATCCATGCCGAGACCGCGAAGCAGAGCTGTGAAGAGCTGCGCGCCTACGTCGCGGCTCCCGGTGCACTGCTGTGCATGCTCCCTAAACCGCTCTATGCCTGCGATGCGCTCCCCGAAGAGTCGCGGGATTTCTTTGCCACTTCGGAACGCCTTGGTGAGCCGATCGAGCCTCTCGAGTGCCATGTAACCCATCTTGCGGATCCCCGGTGCCGTGACTTTGAAGCGCTGCTTCCACCATGCTGACAGCGACTTCAGAAGTCGGAACAGGGGGTCGCCGTGGCTCATGTCTACCGCGCCGGATTCCAGACGGGACGCGGCCTCACCCCATTCCTTAGAGGGTCGGCCGGCCGGCCGCTCGTCTTTTCCTCCCCCTTTTCCCTTCACCTTCGTTTGTACCCTCGCATTCGACCTGGTGGAACGGCCGCGTCGTGGTGGTCGTGGCTGATCCTCCCCTTCGACGGGCGGCACCAAGCCCGAGCTACGCCTCCACCGTTCCACTTCCTCCCAGAGCCGGGCAGGCAAGTGCGACACCAGTATGCCCTGTACCTCCGGATCGCACAGCCACGAGTTCCGTACCGCATTATGCCATAGCAGGGCCTGCACGTGGACACAGTGCGTCACGTTTCTCGCCAGTCGTTCGCGCTTAGAGGGGCCCTTCTTCTGGCCCAGAGGATTGGTAAGGGACATCCTCGCATCTTTGTGCAGTGTCAGCTCGAGGTCGCCAGAGGGCTCCGGGGCTTCTGGTGGTAGAGCCGGGTGCAGTGCCGGCTGAACGTCTTCGAACTCGAGGTCTTCGTCATCGTCATCATCCTCGCCTTCGTTTCCGTCCCCGCCAAGATCCCCTGCCACCTTTTGTTTCTTCGCAATGTGTACATCCTCGAAATCGGCGTCGGACAGAGAAGAGAGGGAACTGTCGTTATCGTCATCGTCATCTTCGTCGAAAGCCCCCCGACCAGTCCCCCTTAAGAGGGGAGACGAGCCGTTGGCATTCGCATCGAGATCGTCGAAGAGGGTAGGCTTTCGGGGCTGCGATAGAGCCGCCTTCTCTTTGCCCTTTTTCGAAGGCGACTGTGCGCGAGCGGGTGACTGATCGCGAAGTCTTTTGCGAGGCACATTCGGGGGCATGGTAGGGGAGATAGATTCAGGCTTCGCGACGGAATGAAGCTGCAAGCCCTGCGATGATGATGATGCCGGAGCTGTAAGGCACGTCCCTGGTTGATACTGGGTGGCTGCAGGGGCTAGTTGACATGCGGGGGCGGCTACATGACCCACAGATTTACCTATCAACACTAGCCACGTCTGGTCAAATCTTCATACATATGGAAACGCCCATTAAATCCAATTTACATGCTATTCTATCAAGCTATTCTTTCAAGCTCAACATCACAAGATAAAGTACCTGTAATCTGTAAATCAGAGGTAGTTCAACTCGTACCGAATTACTCGCGAGCTGCGGCCGATATTCTACAGCCTAATTAGTCACATACGGGTGTCCCTCAATGCTGATATCGCGCCTGGATGTCCTTCAACAAAATAGGCCCTACTGGCTTCTAAAGGAGACCGATCTATTCAGTCTCTTACTCTACTCAATCCTGCATCTTTCCCATTCTACGTCATCGTACCTAAGATTATGGTATCCCCTCCCGGGTTTCCCGGCATTGAAGTCCTTCCGCGGTTCGGCCGTCTAGTTTGGCGGGTGGCTGCTTTGGGACCCATAGCGCGACTCCGTCACCTGGCAGCCTTCACATGGCTGCGTTTGTCTAAGCCGCGCACCAATACGCTGTTATCCGCCCGGTCTCCGGCCTACCGTGGCTCCCGTACGCCTCCGCAGCGCTGTAAGCGACTTGGAAGTTATTCACTCCTCTATTCCAATCAGACAGGACTCAGTATTGCGGTTATTGAATAGGTAGGTTGCTGCGGAGGGCAATGTTTTGCCTTGACTGTGACCGCTAGGCACATACAAGAAAGCCCTCGGTGCAGAAAGGAGGTCAAGCCCGGCATGTAAGCCGACAACGTTCTTTTTGAGCGAGAAACAACCTAGCGCCCCTGCTCAACAGGCGTCCACCGAATGCAAGCTGTGACGGGAGCAAGTTAGACGCGGCCAAAGGCAAGCTCTGTGATTGAATACATGCCATGTTCGAATAGGTAAGGATAAATATCTAAGATGAAGTCACGGGCCCGCAAGCTACAGGGCGCAAGGGCCTGCACTACGTGCCCAGGCGCCAGACCCGTTGCGCTCTCCTCTCCTCTTCTCTTCTATACCATCCTCCTATAGTCGGATATAGTCATCATATTAAGCCAAGAGAAAGCAGGGAGGACCATTGGTTCAACCGGACAAGGCTGCATTGTGTAGCGCGTGGCAGCCTTCTATCGCCTGTCCCCCTTCGGCGCGGCTAGAAAACCATACTGAGTTGGGGCTATGATAAGTAAAATCTTCGCAAGTCACACACCATGAAGAGTTATTTCTCTATAATCATCTTGTCTTGCAAAATAAGACACTGTTCTGCCAGTACTACGTATTGATCTATGCCGCAGTATTTTATTGGCCAATAGGTGAAAACAGTTCATGTTACCTCGAGCAAATGCAAGACGTTATTGCAATGTAGCAGTGACGTACAATGCTGTTGATCATTACGAACTTGGTGTACTGTTGAGAATCCGTCATTCAGTATCACAGTCAAGTTGCAAAATGTGTTGCTAAATAATTAAAGTTGCATTAAATATGGCTACGGGTTACGAGGCTGAAAAGCTCTCATTATCATCTTGCCTTGCTATAACAAGGATGCTGGCATTGCTGGTATTACATATTAATGTTGCTCTGTAGTATTCAAGAATGTGAAAGCTTCTCACCTATCCGCTGCACAAAGTCTATTACCGTCCATGGGGTATCGTCTGCCAGGATGGCTGGAGGTCAGACCGCCTGGAGGTTCTCCTTGCTGCCACTTGCGGGCCCGAGGGCCCGCAGTGGCACGTCGACGTGGCCGCGCAGGGTGACGGCTCCCTCTAGCGAGGCATTTGGCCATGCCTTCTCTGCATGAAAGAAGTATGCTGAGCAGCAGGGAAGTGAAGGCGCGGGGCAGACATTGCTGAGGAGTGGGACTGGTTTTATACGACCTCCCAATCCTCGCCCGTCTGGAGGATTTCCTCCTTCACCCGCAGGTCATCCTGCGGCTCGAGTAGCACGAGCCCGTCGCCCTCGTCATCGGCCTCGTTTTGGGAGGCATCGTGAAGCCGATGGATGAGGGGCACGGCGTCGCTGCCCACTCTCGCCGACCCGCCCTCGACGAGGTTCTGGATGTGCCACATGGCCGAGTGCGTCGTCCGCCCCAGCGCCGCGATCGCCGCCCGCGACGTCCCTGCCGGGTCCTCGAGGAAGACGGTGACGGCGTGGTCCAGCTCCGCAAGCCCGAGGCGGCCCGCCACGACGTCGCCGACGCCCCTGCTCCCGTCCGTGACCTGGCGGATGTCGCGATGCAGGGCGCGGAACGCCTCAGCCACCGCGGCGCGCCGCTGCTCGTTCTGCGGTGCTTCCCACCATTCCACGGAACCTGTCTGTAGGAGCCGGGCGAGCTCGGCGCTCTCCTTAACGCAGCGGAACAGCTGGCGCCTGATGCGGTAGGTCGTCACGACCGAGGATCGTCGTCTAACCGGCACGACAAGGGCGCCGCCGCTGTCGTTGGGGCAGATGACACCTGTTGGTGGCGTCGGAGAAGTCCCGTCGGCGCTGGGCATTTCCATCCTTTCCGTCGGGTCCTCGAGCGAGAAGACGGAGGGCCAGGAGTCCGCTAGGCTGACATCCTCACATTCTCCGTCTCCCGTGCCTCCTTCTTTTTCGCTTCCTCCTCCTTCTGCTCTTCCCGCCTCTTCTCCCAAGATCTTCTTGTCTATGACCAACTCCTGTATCCTCCAGGCGATCCCGTCTGATACTTCGGAGTTTTCGATTGCGTAGAGGTCGGGGCTCAGTTCTTGAGCATCGCCTACCAATCCACTATCACCACTGTGGCTTGTGTCCTCCAGATATCGCGAGCTTCCATATTGGTCCTGAAGAGTCGGGCTGAGCTCCCACGGGTTGGGGATAGCCGTATTGGCTGGTCTCTGACGACCCGTCGCGTTTTTCCTCTTTCCCATGAAGTCGCTATAGCGGGGGGAGATAGGATCTGGTGCTTTAAAAGAGAGAGAGGGAAAGAAGAGGGCGAGAGGGAATATCGGGTTTGGAGAAAGAGCAACGATCCGGGAGAGGTATTGGCTTCGTAAGCTCGAAGAGGTATGGTGTCCGCTGGGTTTGAGTTCCACGGTATGGGGTGTAATCCTCGTGGAGTCGTAGGGGAGGAGCTAGTAGACCCTACCGATAACAAATGGGTGAGCCCTTATATATGGCGGCAAGCCCTGCATGAGGAACATTCCTTCCTCATCTAATACCCGCTGTTGCCTCAGGTAGGTAGACCTGCTGATAGCTTTGCATTAGTGTGTATCATGCCTTCATATGAGCTTACAGGGAGCTGTTTAACAAATGGCCCGTGGAAGAGCTGTATGAGCTGTGACTGTATGAGCTGTTGAGTCCTACGATGATAATCGAGGTTAGCTTCAGTTCCTGACGGTGCCGCCAACGGCCACAGAACCAATAGCGAGGTTAGGAATCGAAGCCAACCTCGATTCACAACCCATTCCTGGATGCTGTGGTTGATGACGCGGACACCTTTACATCTGCAACTAGCGCCGTTCCGTTTGCCCAACATCGATGAGGTGAAACACCTACCCAGGCCGAAGGATTGCACGATTACCGTGAGACAAAGTTAGCGCCCACCGTACAGGAGCGCCTCTAGCGCTCTACGGATGCTGCGAGGAACCTGCCAGAACCACCGAGAAATACACGTGTCACAAGTAAACGAAGGCTCACGTAACCGCCCTGTAAGGGCGTATCCCTTTCTAGCTCCCTTACGCAAACCATGCCTAGGTGATATGTACACGGGAAAAATGGTCGGGCGCCATCTATTTCTTCGGCTCCTCCTTCTTTTCCTCGGGCTTCGGGGTCGGCAGCTTGAAAGTCTCCGGCTTCCTGTCCACACCCGGGCCGATCTGCTCCCAGGCGCTCGACCCTCCTTCGAAGTTCCGGAACGCCTGCGTGAGCTCCAGGGGCTCCGTGACGATACGCTTCTTCTCCTCGTCGTAGCGGATCTCCGTGTAGCCGGTGAGCGGGAAATCCTTCCGCAGCGGGTGGCCCTCGAAGCCGTAGTCGGTCATGATGCGGCGCAGATCGGGGTGGCCGACGAAGAAGACGCCGAACATGTCGTACGCCTCGCGCTCGTACCAGTTGGCGCCGTCGTAGATGCTCGTGATGCTGGGCACGGGAGAGGCCTCGTCGGCGTAGGTCTTGACGCGGATCCGCGCATTGTGCCGGACGCTGAGCAGGTTGTAGACGACCTCGAACCGCTGGTCCCGGCTGGGAAAGTCCACAGCCGTGATGTCGCTGACCTGGGTGAACTCGGCTGCAGTGTTATCTGCAGCGTAGCGCGGAGACAGTTTAGCGCCATGGACGAGGGAGGGAAGGCGGAGCTGCGGGGTGAAAGGGAAGGGAGGGGGAGGGGGGACTGCCTGCTTACACTTGAGGAAGGTGAAGACCGGAATGACCCCAGATGGGCAGATGTAGATGGTCAGCTCGTCCTTCCAGACGGAGAACTGCTGGACGTATTTCGGCAGGCTGCTCATGAGCCACGACCCGTACTTGTGCAGGTTGTCGGCCTTGGAGGCGTACTTGTCCGCCGGGTTGACGAGGGGCGCGTGAAGGGTGCCCGTGGGCTCGCGAGGGGCCTTGCGCATATTTGCTGCCTCCTTAGGTAAAGCGACAGTGTAGCTGCCTAGCCGGCTGGAGCTCGAGAAGCATCTCGCACCGGTCTCCGTCCGCGCCTGGATGGAAGCAGGCTTGCTGGGACGGAGAGAGGACGTCAGAGCTCTGCTGCTCCTGCAGATCTTGGTCGCCATGGCTTTGTTGGAGCGGATTGGGACGGCCAATTGATGGCAACAACACAGCTCTCACTACCATTCAGTGTGCCTCTTGGAGGGCTAGAGTGGTGTTCACCACAATCGGAGCCAATTCGAGCGAGCTGCCGCTGCGAGACGGACGACGGAGAAGGATTTCTTCCGCTGCATCCAATCAATTGGTGAATTATCTAATTCTGGCCCACATCAAGCAGCCCGCGTAACGGTGGCGTCCCGCAAGGAAGGGTCAGCGCTTTCAGCGCTGACACACAGCGTAGACAAGAGCTCAAGCGGCTTTTGCTGCAGCGTCATTCCTCAGCTGCATTCACCGACAAACATTTTGGATTGCTTTCATCAGGCATTGCTGGACATGTAGCCATCTAGAATCCTATTGCCAATCCGAAAAACTGCCCGCTCCTCTCACGACTATCTTTTTTAAGCACTCTAATAAGCAGGAGGGCCAGAACAGCCGCCCCCCAACTACAGCTGCTGCTGTGAAACTCTGCGCTGAGGGTCACCAGCTCCAACCGTGACTGGCCACGTGCCGGTTCAGCAACGCGCTAGCCCATTCCTGGTCAAGCGTATCTCTAGCACGGCCCTCGGGAAGGTTCTCTCTTCCAGTTCGCTCGCCTGTTCCGGGCTCTCGATATCCTCCAACCCTTTCACCTCAAGTCTACCACATACTCCATCACACCTGTTATTTTCCTCAGTTTCGTATTGAGCGCGACACGAAGTCCCTGATCTGGACTTTGCATCGCCCGTGTACTTTTTTACAAAGGCGTTCTCGCGGTTCGACTGGATTTTTTTTTCTACCATAATAGAATTAAAACTCTACCCTTCGCCCCTCCTCCCCCAATTTTCGCGCCTGGTTGGCAAATACGATCCTCCATTCCGGGATACCTCGACGCACCTTACCAACTACGTCGACTCCTCCATCGCTCGCCGCCTCGCAACCAGATAATCCAACCTTCATCCGGTGCCACTATTTCCGCGTCAACCTCTCGTCTTTCAGCGCTTCTCGCAGCGACGCTGTTGTTGGCGCCCGCGGGTCGTCTTCCTATCGGTCAAGCTGGCTAAGATGGCGCCTCAAGATACCTTCATCGATGACGAGGAGGACACATGGTAGGCACTTTGATGACTTCGCACTTGGAACGATTTCTCTCGCTCCGCTCGCCCCCGGAAATTGCTAACCTGCCTCCAGTCCTCTTTGCATCGAGGAGTTCGATCTCTCGGATAAGAACTTTCGACCATGTCCTTGCGGCTACCAGATATGCCAGTTTTGCTTCAACAACATCAAGCAAAACATGAACAGCCTGTGCCCCGCATGCCGCCGACCATACGACGAGAGGACAATACAGTGGAAGGTCGTTACTCCTGAAGAGTACGTCTCTAGCTCGCCCCAATTCTCTCCCCTCCTCTCCCTCCCTCTTGCGCCACACACTCTCTGCCTGCAGAGGCTAGACGCGGTGCTAACACGATTGTCCCCAGGTATGCGGAGTTCCGTGCCAACATACAGAAAAATCAGAAGAAGCGTGCAGCGGAGCAGCGGCAAAAGGAAGTCCAAAAGCGCGAAGCCGAGAAGGAAAATCGGAAGAGCCTCGTCGGCGTTCGCGTTGTGCAGAAGAACTTAGTCTACGTGACGGGACTGACACCCACCGTTCGGGAAGACGAGTTGCTCAAGACTCTGCGGAAACACGAATTTTTCGGGCAATACGGCAACATTCAGAAGATCTCGATTAGCAACCGCAAGAGCTCTGATGGCCAGAATCCCTCCCTCGGAATCTACGTGACCTTCGAGAAGAAGGAGGATGCCCAACGCTGCATACAGGCCGTCAACGGATCGGTCAACGGTGACCGAGTTCTGAAGGCCCAGCTGGGCACAACGAAGTACTGCTCCGCCTGGCTCCGCCACGAGCCGTGTACGAATCGACAATGCATGTTTCTCCACGAGCTAGGCGACGAGGAAGACAGCTATACTCGACAGGACCTTTCGTCCATGAATAGTATCAATACCCAGCGGCCGCTACCTGGTGGTGGCTCATCCTCGCGTTCAGCCTCCAGACAACAAATGCACACCCAGACAAATCAGGCCGCCTCGCAGCCCATGGCCCGCTCTTCAAGCAAGGAGGGTTCCGAGAACGACGATGCATCCGCGCTGCCTTCTTCTGCAAACTGGGCTCGCAACGTCCAGGTTCGCAGCCGCAGGGGAAGCCACGCGACGAGCGGTGCAGCTTCAAGCCCCGCCATCTCGACATCCCTACCAGCCACTACCGAGACGGTCCAGGAGGCCGTCGAGTCCCCTATACAAGAAGAGTCCTCAACTGAGATTAAGGCTCTGGAAGACGCTACGGCGGCTTCTGGAAGCGCATCGGGCGCATCGGGCGCATCGGAGACTGCGGCTAGGGCCCAGAAGGATCCCCGAGACGTTCTTTTTACAAACCTCATGCGGACGTTGGGCAACTGCCCGTTCCCTCGCTCGTTCTTGCAGGAGCCGACAGACCTGGACTCTTATCCCCCACTGTTTGATCCGCGCGGCGGAGAGAAGCGGCGTGCTATGAGAGACGATGAGGAAGCGCGCCTCGGCGTAGAGCAAGAGGAACAGGCTGAGGCCCAGGAGCTTTCCGAAGGCGAGCCCGAGAGCAGCGGTAGCCTTGCTCTGGGAGGCGAGCCCGAAGATCGTGATCACGGCCGCGAGAGCCACGCTTTCGACCAGCGACGGGGGGTTGCACAGCCGCCCATTCAGCGGGCTAACGCCGAGGGTCTCTTCGGTTCTATCGGTGGCAACTACATGGCCGGCACGAACCCTGGCACCATTGGCAACCGCACTATGACGCCTCAGCAACAGCTGTACTCCCGGGCCCAGACTGGCTTTGTCGACCACCTGCCGCCGGGCATCAGCCCCAACCCGTCGAACCTCTTTCAGGGTCAAGGGCACAACCGCCAATCGTCGAGATTCAACTTTGCCAACGAGGGCGTAGGCAGCTCGACTTCGGTCAAGCTCGCTGCGAATCCACGGATCATGGCCCAGCAGTCGTCAATGATGCCGCAGTCCCTGCATTCGCAGCAGAGTAATCCGTACTATGCTAGCTCCATGCCGGGCCCTCCGCCCGGACTGAAGTCTACCGGCACTCCGCCGGCCATGTTTGGACAGGGCCATGCCTTTGGCGGGTCGGGGTTCGGGGCCGCGTCCAAGGACACTAGCCAGCTGCTTCAGGATATCATCCGGGGCCGCGGCGGAGGGGGCGGGCAGGTCCATGATGCCGGAAAGCGTGAGTACATGTTCCCTTCGTTCTTGCATCAATATCCGTCCAGTACCTCGTCGTCCCCCGCTCCTGCTCCCGGCTTCTCAGCGTCGCTCTTTGGTGTCCCGCCTGGAGCGTTCCAAGACATCGGGTCGAAGCAGAAGAAGAAGGGGAAGAAGCACAGACACGCTAACACTTCCTCCTCGGGTGGGGGGAGTGCCTTAGTAGATCTTGCGGACCCGAGTATCCTGCAGGCTAGAATGCCACACCAACAGAGCAACGCCGGAGTCGGCCAGGGACTCTTTGGGGGTCAGGCCCAAGGTGGGTACAACCCCGGCATGATGTACAATGCCGGTTACAACAGGTGGTGATGTGTGTGTGGGAGCGCGTATATCCTTGTCTCGTATGAGGAAGGACAGAGAGAGAGAGAGGAACGACACGAGGAGATGACGATTCCCCAAGTTGTATTATGATATGGCGTCTCGGCTCCTTCTCTCCCCTGGCATTTTTCCGTTTCCCGTTTTCGCGTTTCCCTTTTCTTACATGATTTACACTTCCTACACTTCCCCGCTTCCCTCTTCCTCCCCGGTTTTTCTCTTTCCCTTTTCCCTCGCCCGGCATGCTAGAGGATGGAACTGGTTATGGCTTGTCTTCCTTTTTTTTTTCTTTCTGGGCAGCGAAGCATTGGGGATTCGCATTTTCATTCCAGCGAGCATACCGCGAGCTCTGGTCTCGGGGGATATGGCGGCCACGGAGTTGCGTCTGGCATCGGATTTGCATTTGGAGATGAGGAGAATCGCACTCTCATCGCGGAGACACCCCTAGCCCCTGAGCGCGCGCAACCCTTCCCGACATACCCGTCGCTTTCTTCCCGTGTTGGCATCACAGGATTTGCAATGCTTTCTGGTCGGCAGCTACGTCAGGCAAGCCCATCATCGTCTTCCTGGTTGCGGATATCTAATGTACGTTAACTACCAACCCCAGTTTCCGTACTAGGAGGGCTGGAGACGGACTCCGTCGGACAAAATAAATTGACCTTGGCCCCTATTTTGCGTCAGCGGACATAACCCTAGAGCCCTCTTGGAAGACGATGATGATAGCGGAAGCCGTGACGCCTGCCTGCCTACGTGTACATATATCTACCTGTACCCTTCTTCCCCATGGCTCATGTCTGTCATTCGTTTGCTTGCCCGCGGGTGGAGGGGTGCCCTGTCTCTCCTCCCTTGTCGTTCCTCTCTCCTCTCCGGTTGCTGTCTGGACGGCGTCTGGGCGGGTTTTCTGCAGGCGGTTGAGTCGCACACACAACGCAGGCAAGGTTCTCCGAGGCTAACCATACGTTCTTCTTTCTTTTTAGATGACGATCTCTTGTCTCTCGACGAGGCCACGCTGAGTGTAGATGCGCTAGTCTCGGATGAGCTGTCCGAGGCAGCGACTGGAGCACCCTCAGCTGCCTCCTTCAGCCCGCTTACGGTACCCGCCACCCCGGTGGTGCCACCCGGTCTGGGTTTCACCGGCGTCCAGCCGCCCCCTCCCGGTCTTCCTGCTCGACCGCCCGCTACGCCCACCCGGGCTGCTCCTGCGGGGGCCGCGCCCCCTCGCCGGCAGACGCCTGCCCCCGTGGTCCCGCTGCGACTACCTTCCGGCCCGCCCCCGCCGGGCGCCGAGGCGTCGGCGAAGCGGGTCGGGTCTGGCGCCAATGTCGACGCGAAGAAAACGATCAAGGCGCTCGCCGTCGCCACCGGACTCTCCAAGGACATCGCCTCGCAGTCGGAGCCTACCAAGGGCAAGAGCGTCTTGCAAGATGAGGACTTCCCGGCCCTCGATTCGGCCAAGCCGACGAGCTCTCAAGCAGCAGCGCCCACTCCGGGTGCCACGGCGCCATCGCGGATGGCTGCTACCAAAGCTTCCACAGGTACTGCCACGGTGAGTAAGAAACAGACAGCGGAGATGGCAAGCGCGGGACCTGCGACGGCATCTACCGCCCCGTCGGCTCCCACAGCACCTGCGACTACTGAGGCTGCTGCGGCTCCTGTGGCGGCACCGGCGCGGGCATCGACACCGTCCGCGAACGGCAGGAAGGGCGAGAAGGGGGAGAAGAAGCCGGTGCCGAGCGTTCTGAACATCGCAGCTGCGAAAGCCACGCAGTCGTCCAAGCCGGCAGCAGAAACCTCTGCGACCAGCGCGAAGTCCACTCTGGACCTGTCGGCGGCGTTCCCTTCGCTGCCCACGCCGACGGCGGCCTCCGTGTCGTCGCCCGTGACTCGCACTGCGCCCAAGACCCTCCGGCTAGTAGCTACGCCCAAGACGGAAGCGCCCCCGCCCCTGAGTGCGGTGGTCGCCAGCGGCATTCTGGAACTGAAGCCCACCGGGCGGTCGTCGGTCCTCTCTTCGAACCGGCCGGGCACGCCTGCCAGCGAGATCATCTCGGACAACGCCTCGGTGGTGTCCGCATCAATCTCGGTCTCGCGGACCAGCTCGCCGCCGCCGTCCAGGATCGGCTCGGCGGCGGTGCGCGTCACTACCAAAAGCCAGCAGCGAAAACAGCGTAAGCAGGCCCTGAAGAAAGACACCGCCATCATAGCGAGCCAGCCTCTGCTGGAACAGCAGGAGGTCGAGATCGCCCCGATCGTCGGGCGGAAGAAGAAGCAGAAGAAGGACGCCAAGACGGTGAGCTCCACAGTGACGCCGGCGGAGAGCCGAGCGGCCACCCCGTCTCCGCAGCCCAAACCACAGCGGCCGGCGGAGGCACAGGCAGAGGCAGAGGTGCAGGCAGCGGTGCAGGCAGCGGTACAGGTAGAGGCGCAGGCACAGGTATTGGCCAAGAGCGACGCGCTGTCTGCCAAGGAGAAGAAGGAGAAGGCCACTGCTACGGTTCCCCTAGACGACAAGACAGCTCCGAAAGGCAAGGCAGGCAAGACCACGGCGGGCGCGGAAGCCAAAGGCAAGGGTAAAGAGGTGGGCGCCACGACCCCTCCGACAGCGTCGGCACTCCCCGCCACGCCTATAAAGGCAGAGGCGGCTCCGTCGGCGGCCAGCGCTGCGACTCCGGACTCGGCAGCGACGCTGGCGTCCAAGACGCAGGGCTCGGCGCACAGCACGGCGCACAGCACGGCGCACGAGGTGATGCAGGAGCTGGTGAGCAAGGGGGCGATCGCGGATCCGGAGAGCAGCGGGCTGTTCAAGCCGTTCGTGGGGCTGTCGCACCGGTTCGACAGGGAGAGCCTGATCGCGCGGGAGGTGGAGACGCCGACGAAGACGATGTTCACGGAGGACGACCACGCGGAGCTGATCGCGGGCAAGGTGGTGCGCAAGCTGATCGACGGGGTGCGCATGATGATCACGCCCAACGGCGACTGCGTGCGCTGCCTCAGCAAGGAGGAGGAGGACCGGTTCCTGGAGCTGCAGGCGCTGGTGGCCGAGTCCAACCAGACGGCGGCGGCGTACGTGCACCCGCGCCACGAGCCCGGCGGCGGCTTCACCCTGGTCAAAGGCCGCGCCGTGCCCAACGGGCCGCCCTGCTACTTCCCCAAGCCGCTCAACACGTACATGCCCGACCCCGTGGCCAAGATCCAGCGCGAAGAGGCCATCTACTGGATCAACCAGTACGTGCTGCCGCGCCTCAACATGGGCACGCCCAGCCTGTCCGCCTACTGGAAGTCGATGCTGGCCGAGAGCCCCATCCCGCAGCCCCAGGGTGGCTGCAGCACCCTGGCCTCGCTGGCCCCCTGGATCCACAGCACCCTGCACGGCTACGGCTCCGGCGGCAACATGCCCGGCCAGGCCATCACGTCCACCCAGCCCGTCGCCGTCGCCACCACCATGGCCGCCGCCACCGCCGCCACCGCCGCCGCATCGGCGCAGGCAGCGGCAGCGGCAGCGGCAGCCGTAGCGGGAGCGGGAGGGCACTCCAACTGCGAGCACGTACGCGAGGTGTTGCCCCTACGGCCGCTGGACGAGAGCGGCGAGGAGGCCAACCCCAACGTGCCGTTGATGAACGTCGAGGACGCGGAGACGGCGCTGACGGCCGCGCGCAAGGAGGCCGAGAAGCTGGAGAAAAGCCTCAACCAGCTGATTAAGAAGAACCGGCGCATCCTGCTCGCGTCCGGCGGCCATTGACTAGCCGCTAGCCCCCGCCGCCGCCGCCCCAGCGAGGCCGGCTTGGCCGCCCTGTGGCTGCTGACCCTCGCGCTGCGGGCCACCGTGGCCCTCACCTTTGCCGTCGCCGTGTCCGGTGTCGAGGCCGTCTGCCGCGTCCTGGACTGGGTCGGCGCTGTCTACTAGGTCGCCTTGTTTTTTGTTTTTTTGGGCTTTGTTTCTTTTATTTTTCTTACTTCCTCGTCCTCCACCAGCATAACTATCCCCAGCCTCGTACCACCTTAGGGAGGCAGGGGACTATAATGATGACGGACGAAAACAGAGCTTGTACGCATACCTGTACTCTATATATGAAGAAGGGGTATGGACTGTATCGGATCGCGTCGGAACGGGTACGATAGGGTGGTTAGTATGTTTGTTCACTTCGCAACCTTACGGAAAGTTAGATGGGGAAACTAGAAGGGGAGGGCTAGCAGTGAACAGCCATCATTGTGTGGGCTTGTTTGGGTTGGCATCGACGCCCGTCCAACTACAGGCTGATGAGCTGGCGCTGTGCCTGTCCGTTTGTGTGTATGGGATCTCGGAGGTTACGATATATGTTAGGGCGGAGTACGGTGCACTGGAGGACCCGGAAGGGCAGCAGGGAGAGCCCTCTAGGTCTGGCACCGTTGTTGTAAGGAGCAATCACGTCAGCAACTCGGTGACGATGAAGTAGCGCGGCTACCAGAGTAGCAGTCAGTAGCAGCGGTAGCAAAAAGGCGAAAACAAATGCAATCCTCCAGTGTGCAGCATCCAGAGTGCAGCGTACAGAATACAAAGTACTATGGTTGAGCATCGTGGCTGTTTTGCACGGCGCAACTTCCTCAATACTGACGTATCAGCTTCCTGCAGAAGGTATGGTTAGAGGGGGTCTGAATGAATCCGGGCCGGCATTTAATTGATAGTGCCCAGTATTGCCTCCGTGTTGATCCTAGAACTACTCATCTGATCCCAAAAACAAAAGGAAGGGGGGGGGGGGGGATGACGATCCAGAAACGACAATTCAGGACAGGAAGCGGTCCTGGAGGGAACCGACCGATGCGTTACGACTGCCCCACGAGTGTGGTGGGTGGGTGACAAGGCTGCCTACAGGTATCTACGTACGGATTAGCTGCGTGCTCAACGAACACATGAATACCTGTACCTACCTAGGTAGGCTAAAATGTGCCGGGTGGACGAGATGGGATGGGATGGCGTTCTGGACTCGCTCAGTCCAATAAAACTTGAACATACTAACGCCAGAAGGGTTGGGCAGGGTGGTATGCCCAGACTCAGCCGCAAACGGGAGGAGGACGGACGGTGAGGAGAGGAGGCGGTTGCCCTCATTTCCACCTTTCCTCCCATTTTCATTTTCCCCCCAAAAGTGGTTTACCGTCGCCGCCACGTCTACTATTCTGTCGTCCCCATCACGACGGTTTTTGTGCTCTTGTAATTACTGCGAAGACTATGAGGGATGGATGTAGAGAGCATTTGTCTTCTCATATACGGACGTTCTCGGCCCCCCCCTTTCTCCCAGAGCTCCCTCCGTCCCCCTCGTCCTCAAAATGCGGACTCAGACTGCGGACTCAGACTGCGGAGTAATCCATACAGCTACGCCGCTCAAGGGCCCAGCCAAGAGCGCCAAGCAGTATTAGCCACCTAAAGGAGGTCCTATAGAATACATATAGCTAGCGTGGGGTGGGTGGTAGTATTGGATTTTTTTGGCCTTCTGCCGCTCGGGGCGCGTTATCAGGCGAAGCGAAGCGGAGCGAGGCTGGCGTGACCAATGGCCGGCCGGTGGTGGGTGGCGTTAGCGGAGGAGGGGGAAGGGAAGGGGAACAACGGAATGGACCAGACAGAGAGGAACACCGCCCTCCCCCTCCCTCCTCTCTCTCGTCCGCCCTATCTTTTCGAGGGAGGCTCATTCACTTGTTCATTGACTCGCTTTCGCTGCCCGAGGCTCTCGAAAGCCCGCAGTTAACCGAGCGGCCGCCCGTGTTTTCGCAGGCACCTAGGCACCTTAAGCCTAAAGGCGCTGCGTGCCACCGTGCCTAGGGGAGAGCCCGGAGGGAGGGAGAGACGGAAGTGCGAGGCGCTTTGGCGAGGCGGACACGTTCCGTCCCTAGGTACCTACATAGACACTTACCCAGGTCGCAGAAAGGAGGCTCCGCTGTAGGTACCGCTACCTTTACCGCCAGTCGTGGATGCTTGCTTGCTTGACCGACACCAAGACCGCCAAATTATGCCTGAGCCGCAGCCTTGCCTCCTCCCCCTTCATTGCAGATCCGACCCCTTCGCCCTCGCCTCTCCCCCCCTCCCCCCTCCTTCTCCCGCCGTCGCTCCACTGTCTCTCCTACCCTACATTTTCTCTCTTCCTCTTCTTTTTCTTTTTTTTCTTCTTTTTTTTTTACAGCCGCCAGACCAAACTGAGGCCATGCAGAGACGGCAAACCAGTACCGATGGCCAGGTCTTCAGGTCCTTGTTGGGAGGAGGCTCAGCTCGGGGTTCCAGGTCAGGCCAGCAGACCGCCTCCGTCAAATAATGTGCGCCGATCCCAGCTGTAAAAAAAAAAAACAGCGTGTAAAGTACCGATTCGGCTAGTCTAATTAGACACAGGTACCTGCGAGCTGGGACAGCTTGCAGCTCAGGTACCCTTGGGCAAGTCCCGTGCAAAGGTAGGTCTGGTCAAGTGGGATCTCTTATTTAATAATGTGGCTGGCGCCCGTCGCGTTTTCGCTTGAGGGGATAGAAGACGTCCGTTGTGTTCCCTTGCTCGTTTCCTCGTCGCGGCCTTTTCTTCTTCCTTTTTGTTATATTCCACATACCCCTCTGCGTCTGCTGAAACGCGAGAGAGACAAGACGGAAGCGCGTCCTTCTTTGGCGCTGGCAATTGCGAAAGGGAAGCAGGCCGTAAGACTGCCAACCTACCTACCTACACCGATAGCTACCTAGGTTACCGTACACAACTCACCCCAGCGCCCTCCAATTCCCTAAAACGATAATGGCGCGAAACGCGATACGGCCTGCCGCCGTGACGGCGGCGATACTGGTGCTCCTGCTCCCGGGCGTGGTGCACGGCGCGGCCAACGCGCCGTGCTACAACCCGCTGGGGGTGCAGGAGCCCGGATACTACCCGTGCAACCCGGACGCGTTCGTGACCATGTGCTGCCCGCAGGGGTGGACGTGCTTCAGCAACAGCCTGTGCGTGGTGACGACGGAGACGGCTGCGTTTCCCAATCTCACGCTGGGCGACGCCATGCGCGGCATGTGCACGAACCCGGCCTGGGTGAACGACATCTGCGGTGACCACTGCCTGGGTATGTCTCTCTCTCTCTCTCTCTCTCTCTCTTTCTTCGTAGCAACATGCGGGCGGATGGACTGACTTGACTCCCCCCCGACAGACGCGGCCAACGAGGACGGCGACCTGGCGTACTGCGGCGATAACAGCTTCTGCTGCACCGGCGACTACGAGGCCGGCCGCTGCAGCTGCGACAGCGGCAATAGCACCAGCGGCGCCTTCGTGATCAACCCGGGCGTGGCCAACACCATCATCGGCGTCACCGACTCCTTCACCGGCACGGTCTCGTACGCGACCTCGCTCCCGGCCCTGACGACGGGAAGCGCCTCGGCGACCGCGACAGCTGCGAGCAGCAGCGGCGGGTCGACGACGCCCTCAAGCACGCCCGGTCCAAAGCCAAGTCCCTCGCCGGGTCCTTCGCCGTCGCCGGCTCCGGCCCCGGCCCCGGATAATCACACCGCTCTCAAGGCCGGCCTCGGCGCGGGCCTGGGCTTCGTCGCCCTCGTGGGCCTGGTCGCCGTCGCCTGGGCCGTCTGGCGCTGGAGGGACAATAACAAGGAGGCGGACGATATCGAGCTGAACGACGAAGTCGCCGACGACGGCACTCCCATGCAGCATCACCTGGCACGGAACGGCCAGGGCAGCAACGGACGGTACAAGCCGGCCGCTGACGCTGGCGAATACCCCGTTCCGCCGCCCGGTGGTCCCGACTATGACCGGTGAGCGTGTGCGTGCTGACGCAACGCCTCCGTCTTTGTAGAAGAGGTTCTCGTTGGCTGGTTGATCGTGTAATGACAGGATGATGCGATGGACTGCCCCTTTCCCTTGCTTTTATTTCTGAATTGTTTTAATCTTCCATAACTCCAAGTCAGCGTTCTTGTATATATCCGATCTCTGAGGACGAAGACGTCGCAGCAGCGCCCGCTGCGGGGGAGGGCAAGGGAGCTAGATTTTCCGTAATCTGTACGCAATGGATGGGATAAGAGTTGTCTTCTTGAAGGCATACGACGAGCGTATGACCCGCGGTAGCCAGGCAGCCAGGCAGCCCGCCCCATCTAGATAGCTGCTACCCAGACGACGCCATCAGATCATGGGCTCCATCCGCTCCTCGAGCCACAACGCGATGGCCTCGCGACCGCGCTCGCCCAGGTCGTCGGGAGGGGCCGGCGCGCCAGGGGGCCCGGAGTCAGGCGGTCCGGAGTCAGGGGGCCCGGCGTCGAGCAGGCGCACGCGGCGCTCGGCTTCGTGGTCCCAGTCGCCAAACTCGTCGTCCCACTTCATGCGCTCCTTGAGCTCCAGCTTGTTGACGCTGCGCCTCATGAGGCCCGCCAGCTCGGCAGCCTGCGTGCCGAAGCCGTTCTCGTCGTCCCATTGCGGAGGCGGCTGCAGCGGCTGGCGCCGGCCTGGCTGCCTC
The DNA here is from genome assembly GCA_022813145.1 of Barbatosphaeria neglecta. NCBI lineage: Eukaryota > Fungi > Ascomycota > Sordariomycetes > Barbatosphaeriales > Barbatosphaeriaceae > Barbatosphaeria > Barbatosphaeria neglecta. The sequence continues at coordinate 14,483 of JAKLNC010000228.1, read as the reverse complement.
CTCGCCTTTCTCGACCGCCGTCCCGCGAAGGGAAGAGGGTCTCGTGACGTCGTGGGCGTCTCGTAGAGGAGGAGTGTCTCGGGGATCTTGAGGCTCGACTGTCTCGGCGGGAAGGCGAGGTAGGCCTTGCGCGGCGGGCCAGCGGCGGGCGCTTCTTCCGTCGCTGCCTCCTCGTCAACAGCCTGCAGTAGCGAGGCCGGCAGGCTGGACACGGGCGAAAGGAACGTCGGGGGTACCACGAAACCCGCGGTGTGGAAGAACAGGCACGGGCTGGCGAAGGGGTCGAACAGGTTGGACGGCGACCTGAACAGGCCGGGGACCTGCTGCTTCAGGCTGTGGAAGGCCGAGCCGCTACCGTTGCCACCGGACAGGCCATCATCATCGCCCGGCGCCGCCTCTTCGTCGAGGGCTCTGCTGGCGTGGAGGGGGTGGCCGGGCAGGAACGTGGTCCAGTTGTAGATGCCGTTGTAGGCAGCCAGGCCACGGACCGCCATGCGCAGATGCGCGTGCGACTCGGTCAACGCGAGGGCAGCAGCCAGGCCAGCGCCGAGATGGGAACCGAAGACGTACAAGTCGCGGCGCTCGCGATCCGGTGGCGCCAGGTTCCGGACGATCCACTCGTAGCCGAACAGCGTGTCGTGGATGGGCGTCGGCCAGTGGTGCGGGAGAGGCGCCGCCTCGCCTCCGACTGTCTCGCCGGCTAGCGTCTCCCGCCACCGGTAGTTGACGACGGCGACGGCGTAGCGGCGCAGAAACGAGGGTAGCGGCGCCGGCGCTTCCTCGGGAGGTCGCGCGCACGGAGGCAGGTACAGAAGCAAGGGGCTCGTCCCCTGGCGCCTCGAGACATTGTGGAGGCTGGCGCGGGTGGGAAGAGATATATTACAGGATGAGCACGAGGGCGAGACAGAGAGGAGACAGAAGGGGGACAGAGAGGAGACAGAGAGGAGACAGAGAGGAGACAGAGAGAAGACAGAGAGAAGACAGACAGGAGACAGAGAGGAGACAGAGAAGACAGACAGGAGACAGACAGGAGACAGAGAGGAGACAGAGAAAACAGGGAGGAGAGAGACAGGAGACAGAGAGGAGACAGAGAAGACAGGGAGGAGAGAGAGGAGAGAGAGGAGACAGGAGACAGGGGAGAGAGGAGACAGGAGACAGAGAAGAGACAGAAAACAGCGAGCCAGTCATACAGACACGGCAGAGCGAGCCGAGACCTCGCGCGCATCGAAATGGTTTACATACCTCACGGTGATGTGACCCGAGGAGGCGCACCGCACCTGCACGTGCTCGACGTGGAGCCGTCGCCGCCCCAGCGCGCCTCGAGCTTGGCGCAGCAGCGGCCTCTTCCCTGGGCCGGGCCATCCTTTCGGCATCTTCCACGGGTGGAGGAGGATCTCAAGCTGCGTGCGGGGTATGGAGGAGCCCTTTCGGAGCTGACTCCAGACTTCAGACCAGGGGAGCGGATAGCGGATGGAGCGGATGGAGCGGATGGCGGGAGTTCAGGAAGTAAAATACTCTGTAGGGTCGCATTGTACGGAGACCACAATCTTCAAGCATCGGGAGCGGTCGAGGACATCGGAAATGCTCGAGATTGCCTGCCGTCGAAGCTGACGGCCTGGTCGAACCCTGGTCGAACACAAATCGAGCAGAGGCCCACGGAGGTCCGGCGACGTGATGCCGGCTACCGTTGTGATGAAAAGGCCTTTGGTCGTCAATTGGTCGTGTTCGCTGTTCCTGCGGGCGAGACCAAGCCGAGACAGGGCTGTGCACCCAGGCTGTGCGCCCTCGAGCCGCCTGCCGTGCGACGGTGAGGCCGCGCCTCGGGTTGCACGCGAAAATGGTGTCTCGAACCGTTGTCGTCGGCGTGGTAGGCCTGCCTTCTGCTGGGATCGGGGGGTGTATCTTCGTCGTATCGCGGGCCTGGGAGCATGTGCGGCGTCCAAGACGGGCGAGTGGCCGTTGAACCCGTTCCTGATCGGCCATTTGGGCTACAGGTCCACATGACGAAGCGCCAGAGCCAATCAGATCGCTCCGACGACACGCGACGGAAGGCCACTAAAAGACACTGGCGCACCCCGCTGGCGTGCACTGGCCCTTACGCTGTAGAGCCCCACAGATCGCCGGTTTTAGCAGCCCTCGACGGGACGCCACAGCGGTGCGGCCTGCTGAAAGACCTCGACGATGCACCCCGGCCAGGGCGGAAGAAAAAAAAACAAGGGAGATCAAGGGCAAAAAGGGAAACCCTGGCCTGGCCGACGTCATGGCAAATGGGACCCCGGGTCACAGTAACCCACACATCCTTCGCTGCCTCGTGTCTTTCACGCTCCGTGCCTCTGTGCCTCGGTCCTTTCTCCCCCCAGTACTACTCGATATTTCATATCTTCGACCTCGTCCAGGCGGACTCGCGCGAGGTTATGCCTGGCAGAACGGCGAGAAGAGAACCAGACGGACGCCATCCCGAGGACAACCCGTGGATGGAGCCGACCCGGGCTTCTCGCGCTGCCACCCGTAGTAGACCCGTCGATCCGACTGTTCGCAACCATGAACGATGCCGGCACCGACCAGATCGAGCAGCACGCCCGCGCGCTCGAGGCGGAGGGCAAAAGACTGCCCGAGGAGAGGGACATCGGCAATGACAAGGCCCATCTCGATCCCAGGTACTGGATACTGCCTCTCCTCTCCCCTCTTTCTCCCTCTGCAGAGAGACAGCTAACACGGGATGGCCCCACAGCCGCTGGTGGTTCGCCGCCTCGGCCTTTCCCATGGCGGCCGGCACCCTCGGCCCCGTAGCCTCCGCCTTCAGCATCTGCTCTCTGGTGCGGCCCTGGCGGCAGGCGATCCCGCCCAACGGCTCCATCATCGACGCCGTCTTCATCGACGACCCGACATGGTTGGTCTACCAGGAAAGGCTGTCGATCGAGGCGGTTTCATCTAACCTCTAGTGACGACAGGCTCACAGTCATCAACGCTGTCCAGCTGGTCATCGCCGTCGTGGCCAACATGTCTCTCCTGCTCAACATGGCCAGGCGGATCAGGTTTTCCGTGGCCCAGCCCGTGACCATCGTCGGGTGGTAAGCACCTACCTACTACACCCCTACTCCGTCTCCCGTGGGCTCGACGAAAGGCTCACCCCTCGCAAGGTACCTGTCCGCCGTCGTCCTCATCGCCCTGACGGCGACGGCCAGCGGGCCCCTGAAGGATGGGGAGCAGCCCGGCGTCGAGTATGTGTGGTCACAGGCCTTCTACTACGGCATGTACGCGGCCATCCTCTACCTGATCGTCGCCTCTCTCATGGTCGTCAACTTTTTCGGCGCCCTTACCGGCCACTACGACAAGGACTTCCAGCTGAGCAATGCCCAGCGGACCCTCATGGTGCAGACCATCCTGTTCCTCATCTACCTCCACGTGGGCGCCCTGGTCTTCTCCAAGATCGAGGGCTGGGCCTACCTGGACGCCCTCTACTGGGCCGACGTCACCCTCTTCACCGTCGGCTTCGGCGACTTCTCCGCCCAGACCGTCCTCGGCCGCGCGTTGCTGTTCCCGTATGCCCTGATCGGCATCATCAGCCTCGGTCTAGTCATCGGCTCCATCCGGAGCCTCGTCCTGGAGCGCGGCAAGCGGAAGCTGGACGCCCGCATGGTCGAGAAGAACAGGCGGGAGTTCATCAGGCGCATGGCGAAAAAGGGCAAGGACGAGCTCCTCGTCCCCATCCAGGACGACCCGTCCACCCCGGGGATCGCCCACAACAACACGGGCTTGACCGAGTACGAGCGGCGCGAGAAGGAGTTCTCCATGATGCGCAAGATCCAGCACGAGGCTGCCATCAAGCGGCGGTGGTTCGCTATGGCCACGTCCACCAGCACCTGGCTGGTGCTGTGGCTCGTCGGCGCCAAGATCTTCCAGGAGTGCGAGAGGCCCTTCCAGGCCTGGACCTATTTCGACGGCGTCTACTTCGCCTTCGTCAGCCTGACCACCGTCGGGTACGGCGACGTCGTCCCTATCTCCAACTCCGGCCGGTCCTTCTTCGTCTTCTGGTCGCTGCTGGCGCTGCCCACCATGACCGTCCTCATCTCCAATGCCGGCGACACCATCGTGAAGGTCGTCCGCGACGGGTCCAACGCCTTGGGGCGAATTACTATCCTCCCCGGGGAATCCGGAGTCAAGAAGGATCTCAAAGAGTTCGTCAGGATGTTTACCTGCGGTGTCGTATTACTCAATAACGGTGACGACGGCGAGGACACCGGAGCCAGGGTCGGGGAGCGACCCCCCGGCTTTTTAGGAGCTGCCCAGCCCGCAGAAGATTCCACGGACGGGGAGGGAAGCGGACGGGAGGACGACGACGTAAGCGAGAGCGACATGGAGTCCATGATGGGCGAAGTGAACAGGGCAGGCGCCACTGCAACAAACTCCGAGGGCCGGCATTCCCCCGACCTGCAGCAGCAGCAGCAGCGGGAAGAGCGACGAAGATGGGGGCAGGCGGACAGCCCTGGTCGCGACGGCGCTACCACGGCCTCCTCGGAGCGCGGCCCCAACCAGCGCTCAATCGAGTTCGCGAACCTGCCGCCCAAACCGTATAAACACCCGAAAGCGCCCAAGTCTCCTCCCAAAGAGCAGCAGCCGGCCAGCCCCAGTGTCAAGAGCGCCAAGAGCAGCAACACCACCACCACCAACACCAACAACAACAACAACTGGGGCCCTCCCCTAAGCCAACGCAGCATCTCCGTCGCGCGAACCGACCTACCCACGGAACTACCCGCTACCAAGGCCGAGTACCACCGCGTGCTCATCGACGAGATTGCCAACGTGACGCAGCACCTCCGCCACCAGCCGCCGCGCAAGTACGACTTCCCGGAGTGGACCTACTACCTCCGCCTCATCGGCGAGGACGAGCACAGCGCCGAGACCCACCGCAAGGCCATCCCGCACGTGCACAACAGGCAAAAGCACAAGCACAACAAAGGCAAACGCCACAGCGCCAACGAGCCTCCCTGCAGCGGTGCCGGCGGCAGCGGGGACAGTAACGGTCGTGATACCTCTCCCCCCACATCCCGGATGAAAGTCAATGAGGTTCCTGGCAGCAACGGCAACGGCAACGGCAACTGCTGCAGCAGCGACGACGAGGAGACTCAAGTGCAGTGGAGCTGGGTCGGCTCGCGGAGCCCCCTGATGGGCAGCCAGGAGGAGGCCGAGTGGATCCTCGAGAAGCTCACCAAGCGGCTACGGGCGGAGCTGCGGACCGTCGAGGAGGAGACCCTCGCTGGTCGGCGCGGCGATGATGATAAGGGGAAGGGGGAGTCCATGCAGAAGGAGGATAACCGGACAGGATCGGGGTCGGGCCTGCAAAAAACGGAGGCTGCGCAGGGAAAAGCGCCAGTGATTTGACTATGTAATCACATATCTGCTCTTAGGTAGGTGGGTATGTAGGTACTTGTATCTATATTTGTTCTGTGTACTGGGTATTGGGTTTTCGGTTGTAGGATAGTTGGATCTTCCAGGACGGCGTGTTGCTTTGAACTTTGAACAGTTTGTAAAGGGACCCGGGTAGGGGAAACATACATGTGTCGGGCACAACGTATTGGGTTGGTTTGCGGTCATAGCGAGGGGCAGGGGCTGATATGCCCGTGTATGTGTATTCCTACTTGAGGGACAAACAGCAAACGAGGGGATGTCACTGTACGACGATTAAAGTTTAGGTTCTACCGTAGCAAGGAATACCGGATAATGTCACAATTCTTTCGTCTATGTATGGACGTACAACGCTATATCCACGGGAACACTACCTAGACCTCAGCACTTTCCTCTTCTTTCTCCCCTTACCACCCCCCCCCCCCGGTACCCTTCCGAGGTATATATAACAAAAAAAGCAGTTACTACCTGAACTCCTCGGTCAGAAGAAGGGTACCTGGGTACCTGGGTGCTTGGGAGGCAATGAAGGGTAGAAGCATGTGCAGAGAAAAAGGCCACGAACGCAACGCGGGATGCGTCCGTCCATGTAAAGCTATATCCATATGGGCGGGGTAGAGAACCACTACTCCAAAAGTTGGTCGTAAGACGTTACGCTGTCTTCGATACTGGGCAGAATCACCGGCTCTTTGGGGCTAACGGAAAGCAAGAAGGTAACCCTTCCGCAGCACCGGAAGCGGTTCGAAGCCCATGTCCTCGAAGTTGTCGGCAACGCGGATGCGGAAGCCGGCCACAACGACCGGAGCGCGCGATGTTGCGGGCGCTGCCGCCGGCGGGGGCGATTTCTCGCCGGCGGCGGTGGTCGGAGAGGCGTCAGCCACCGCGGCATGATCCGCGGCGGGGGCCGTAGCTGGGGCGGCATCGGTAGAAGTAGCTGCGGTAGTGGCCGTCGCCAGGTCGGCAAGATGTCGGAGACCCTGGCTGGCGGCGGCAGCGGTTGCGGTAGCGGTAGCGGTGGCCTCGGGTCCGACGCCGCTGCCACCTCCTACCCCGCCGGAGCTCGTCACGGGACGCACGGTCTCCGCGAGCATCTCCCGGATGGCCGCGTTCCAGGTCGACGGCGGAAAGTCGGCCTCTAGGAGCTCGTTGATAGTGAGATTGGCGGCCTCGCGTGTGGAGTCGATCTTGGTCAGCTCGGCGAGGCACAGACCGGTCAGGCAGTTGATGTAGTGGTTGAAGGGGCTCAGCAGTTTCGGGCTGGCTAGGATCGCGGTCGTCGTTGATTTGCACGCCCACAAGATGTCGGAAGTGAACGCCGACGGCATCAAAAGATAGGTGAACAGCCGGCAATGCCAGTAAGCTAGGATCAGCAGCGGATGCGTCACGTCCGTGATGGTGGCGGGAAGTTCGACCCGCCACGACTCCAGCAAGCTGTTCAGGCTATGGCTCACGAAGACGCCGGCACCGCGAGGGAATGGTGACAAGGGCTCGGCGGTGGGCGTGAAAAATAAGTTCACGGAGTTCCCAAGCAGGGAGGACAGCTCTAAAGGGGGAGAAGAAAAAGAGAAATTCTTAGTATCACGAGAAATATAGGGATGAGTAAATAAGGGTAAGAAGAGGAACGCACTGATGAACTGATAAAAGCCGTCGTCTAGGATGCCGCGCAGCGCCGATGACGGCAGAAGAATATCCTGCGGCAGCAGGAGAGGCTTGCCCGTGGCAGCGGCATTCCAACGATCCAGACACGCCAGGGCCCACCAGGCACGCAAGGCCAGTCTCTCGTCCGAGTCGGTGTCTCCGTCACCAACCAGGTGGGCGGCTAGTTGGACGGAATGCAGGTTCATGGCGTAGGCGAGCGCAACTGCCCGCGCGAGGAGGGCAGTCTTGGAGGGGCCGCCGTGTTGGCCGTTCTGCGAGGCCGGGCCGTGGTTATCGGCTTCCATGGCCAGCAGGATAAGGGTCTGGAGGTGAACCAGCTCCGCGGCGAAGGGATGCTGGCCGCCCTGGTTCTCCCACTCGGTGATTTGGCTAGTGGCCGCTCGCGCAGCGCCGGAGACGGAGGACTGGCACGAGTCCACAAAGCCGCGGAGTGCTCCGACAAAAGCTTGCCTGAGAATTTGGGGACACTGGGCTAGCAGGTCTTGGGCCCTGGCTTTCTTTGCGGCAAGCAAGGGGATTGTTTGGTGCAAGATCGAGAGATAGCTGCGCCGATGGATGGATAAGTGATAAGCACAACGGCTCCTCCTTGATATGGACGGGCAGGGTGTTGAGATCGCACTCACTTCTGGAAGACTATATCATCAAGCTCCTGGGCTTGATCGCCCCCCGGCTCACCAAGCGAGGCACCATCCACCATCTCTGCGGCTAGACGTGGCGCGACCGTGCCGCGTGCGTGGTCGAGCACCGGTTGTTGCGCCAGCACGCTGGGGTTGAACGGGGGACGGGAAACAGACGGAGGTTGGTACGGCTGGATTGGTCTGGGATCAGACGCCCAGGCGGCATGCCTGCTTTCCGTGGCTGGGGTAGGGAAGGAATCGCCGGAGATGTTGGAATACGTCCGTTTCGCATTCTCATTCAGGGAGATTGCAGGTGAGTACACCTCCCGAGGATCTTGGGGAGCTGCTAAGTCAAGGGCCTCCGCAGCCGGGATACCTTGACCGACCAGCTTCCCCTCAATGTTGTTGATGCGGTCCGCAAGCTCCTTAATGTACCTGTGAGACCAATAAGTGGTTAGTTTTGCATGTGCAGTCTGCAATGCTCGAGGACCTGGTGCCGGCTGGCTCGATGCCACCAGGGAAACAACAGAAAAACAACGGATCAAGCTGGTATACATACCCCTTGCTAGGGCCGCGTTTCTGGGGAATGCGGCTGAAGAGGCATTGTATTTGTGCCCGTCTGCAGTTGGAACACTGCTCATTCCCTGTCTCAGACCCCGAGTCACACTTGACCTTCTTGCGGCGGCACTCGTCACAGGCACGAGAGACCTTTGACCTCTTTCTAGGTGGGATGTGGTCTGTGCTGGCGGCATACACCTGCTGGGCTACCTGGGCCATCTGCGCCATCTGGAGATGGGACGGAATGTGCTGGGGGGCTCGAGCAACGTCTCCGTACTGATGAGGTTGTTGATTGGAATGCGCCATAACCTCGTGGTAGACATGCTCCTGGCTGTGCAGGCTCTGCTGGCCCTGGGCAGAATGAAGTGCTGTCTGTTGGCCCTGAAGCTCTTGACTCTGAAGCCCTTGGCCCTGAGGTTCTTGACCCTGAAGCTCTTGACTCTGAAGCTCTTGGCTCTGAAGTGCAGATGCACCCTGCTGGTGGCCATGAAGGCTCAGTCCTTCGCTCTGCAGGCTAGTATCCTGGCTCGGGAGGCCGTGTACCTCTTGCGCATTGGTAGCTTCGATTATAGGCGCCAGGCCCTGCGTCAACTGGGCGGCGAGCTGGAGGTCATCAGCGATAGAGGCTCGTCGGCCCTCCTCCTCCTGTGGCTGGGGAGAAGCAGGCTCCTGCTGCCCATTGCCCTGCTGCAGCTCCATGTGTGAGTCCAAGGACGGGTCGATTGGTGGCTCTAGGGTGTGGTCGCTCTGGTTGGCATTGTAAAAGGAGATGTCATGTCCATCCGTATGTGGTGATGGGTATTGTCGCAGCAAGATATCTTCTGCCTCGATGCCCGACTCCTTCTTCTCCATACCCAGGCACAGCTACCACGACAACAGCGGCAGCAGGGTGGCGGCAACAATGCGGCTTTGGGTCCAGCAGGGCATGGAAGCAGGCAGTGGACGATGGCGACCACCTCAGGTACCTATCGCTTAAACAATAGGCTCAGGGTCGAGTTTGGACTAGCCTCTGAGCTTCCTCGCGCGAAGAGGGGGCCCGTCTGTTGGATGGCGGTGCTTGTTGTTGCTTGGTGTTGGGTGCTGGGGGCCCGGCGCTGACTGGGAGGGCCAGGTGAGATGTAGCAATGCAGAGGCTTCCTCCTATGCCGGAGGCTATTACTACCTATAGGTAGGTACTCGGCGGCAGGTAAGTAATGAAGATACCGGCTGGTAAACAATAGCTGCTTAGTAACCAGGCACTTGGGCTATCCACTGGATGGCGACGTGTGACAAAGATGCTGTGCAAGGATGCGGTGCAAAGATGCGGTGCAGCAAAGGAGGGTGGAAGTGTGCAATTTTTGGTAGCCCTGAATGCAGAGGCGCAAAAAGGGTTGCCTCGTTCCTGCCCGACAGCCATGAGAAGCATCAGTACGTAGATCCCCTTCAATTGCGCAATAGAGGCTCGGAACAATAATATCTGCTAGCGAGAACTCAAAATAGCAAATGGACAGCCTATCGCATGTCGCAACAACCATGCGACAGCAGTACGGCAGCGAGCCATGGCCAAAATCCGCGCCTGCGTGGTGGCGAGCCCGTAGCAGCTTGCGATGGGGATAAATGGCAGTCCAGAAGGAAGAAAACGGGCGCCGGGCGCTTACCTGTAAAGTCTTCGATATCCCGATGCAGTCTGCATTCGAGGATTCCTTCCGGCGGAAGAGGAAGAACCAGCTGGCCGAAGCTTGGTATGTGGAGGACGTCGGGACGGGTTTGACGGGACTCGCCTGGAAGTGCGGTTTGGCCGGGCTGTTGCTTGGGTGGTGGAGCAGGAAAATTTCCTCGGCAAATCCAGCACTGGGCCCTGCAGGCAGGAAGTGCGGGGTTGCGGCCTGAGGCTAGCGATCTCTACCCCGTCATGATGTTCTGGTTGTCTCCACGTGACCATATTCATCAGCACTCGTCTCAGCGTCGTGGGACCTATGCTCTGTGCCTGTACGTACTCCGTTCAACCCCTCTCTTTTTCTCTTTCCTTCTCTTCTCTTCTTCTCTTCCTGGTGACCCTGAAGCCCAACTAGCTGTGCCCAAACTGACCCTTCGACTCCTCTCCGGTGTGTCGGGACTTTTCGTGCCACTCTGCCACTGGTGTGGCTCCGGGGCACTGCCGAAAGGGACCCCGGGTGGGCGTCGGCACCTTCCCGAGGCGTCGTCTGGGTGTGGGAAAACAATGGCCCCGATACAACGATGCGTCCGAGGCTTGGCTCAAGTGATGCTTCTCGCCCTCGTCCTGCCCTCTCTCCTCTCCTCTCTCTCGTCTGTGTCTTTTTGTTGCCCCTCGCTGCGTTGCATACCCGTGGCATCGGCGGTGAGCCCCGAACTTCGTGTGTGTTTGGAGCGCGGGCTGCGCGCCTGCGGCCTCGCGCGAGCTTTGAACGGGCCGGCCGTTTCTAGGAAGAGGATGCAACGTCGAGTGCTCAAGTGAGCGGTCCTGGCGGGGACCCGACACCGAGTCCGTGGTGCTTATCCCGGGGTGGTGTTCGATGAGACTGCAGGCAGCACCTTTCGGGAAGGCGCCTGCTGATACCCATCAGCTGTTATATATCGAGGGGCCCAGGAGCCTTCCTGATCGAGCATCCCTCCCCAGTGGCCCGCTCCCCGTTCTGCCGGGGTGATATTGGCCCACCAAGGGTGTGAGGGGGGCTCCCAGCCTATCCCGTATATATACCCGATCTCGCCAGCCAGCGCCGCGAGCCTCGTCTACAGCTCGCACGTGCAGCGCCCCTCTGCTGCTCTGCTGTCTAGGAAGATGCATCCTGCTGTGGCCATCCTCGCTCGGGCGAGAACCATCCCGGTCGGCAGACAGACAAGGACGCCCTGCTGTTCGAGACGGGGGCGAGCCAGACAGCTGCTGGACAGTCCCTAGGCAGCGAGCACCCGAGAGCATCGGGCACCTTTACCTCGACCAACCGCGTGCCCGTCCGTCTCCCTCTGGCCTGATCTGCTTTACGATGCGTGGCCCCGCACCGCAGCTCTCCGCATGGGCATTTAGTCGAGGCAGTTCTCGAGCGCCGACGGGTAGTTATTCCTTTATACCTACTGGCCAGCGGCGCGCCCCGACCGGCGTCCTCCCAGCTGCTGGCCCAGCTGCTGGCCACGCGGGTGAAAAGCGGGGGACCGTGGTCCGTCCTCGATATACGGGGACGGCTCCGCTAGCGCAGAGCGGCGTCTCTCCCGTCTGCTTTTTATATCCCAGATCTGCTGCTCGAGACCACGTCCAGAGAGGAGCACGCCCGCCAGTCAGGTGCATGTGCCGCCGTTTATCGCGGGAGGCTTCTTATCCTCCTCCCCGACTCCGTATCTATCTCGAGCTAGAGAGGCGCCGGAATAGTCTGATGAAAATAAGCTGCAAGACTAGGACGCTGACGCAGACACGCACATCTCCAGGAAGGTATATTTGTATCACTCTTGGCGAATCAAAAGTTGTGGGGTCTCATCAATATGGAGAATTCCTGTGGTGTCTGCCTCCCTCCCTATCGTCGGCTCTCTCCTTAACCCCATGCGGGCCCGTGGATGGATCCTCCAGTATTTTGCCGGGGAACCGCAGCCTGTATCGCAAAGATGGCCACCCATCCCACGCTACTGGGTTGGATTCACCGATCTCGGAACCGAGCACGCCTGATCCGAGACTCGAAGGTACGACCACCACGTAGTTGGGGGCTAACGAAGCCACGAGTCGCATCTTGGGAAGGGGGGGGGGGGGGCGGTTCTTCGGGTTCTTCGCGCGATGACACATTCATGCCTAGCACAAGTTACCAACAAATGGTAGCTGGCTAGGGGATCCGCGTGCTTGGCGTGTCCTCCATTGCTTACTCCGCTTACCGTGAATCTGATATAATGCACGTACTGCAAAATCCAGTCGGGCCATTGCTGTTTCATGCGGTACGGGTAGGCCAGAACGGACGATTAATCCGGTTCGGAAAATTCGCCAGACCCGTCGTTCGGACGGGAAGGCCGTGATTCAGCCTAGTAACCAGCTGGCCCGACTGATCACGGCTTCTAAGCGAGTAAGCCGGCTCCAGCGCTCCGCAAGGTCCGCAAGGCTTACAAACAGTTAGCCAACCCACCGGATCCGAGGTTGCACCGGCGGCGTCTCCGCTGGAAGGTACCTAGGCACCGTTGCCACGGTGCACCACGGTGCACCCGCGTCTGGTGGCGTGTAACGGAACGTGCGTACGAAGCAACTCCAACGTGCACACCTATACCCGACCGAAGGCACAGACCCGGAGATACGGACCTGAGCACCCAGCTGCATATGGGAGCTGTACCCCGTGCTGCGGCAGGTTTTCGCCAGAGACGAGCCAGACGGGACGTTCTGACGAGCCCCGACGCCTGGACAGCACCAGAGCCGTCTAGCTCCGGCGAGACTGTCGGTGGACTCAGGGGTTTGCCTCGACGCCGTGCTCGAACCTTCCCAGGTAGGAGGCGACTATTGAACTGTTTATCCGACGACCTGCAGCCTCCAAAGATCGATAGCGCTGCTGGGAAAGGAGTCTAGATGAGAAAAAAAAAACAGACAGGCATCAACCCACGACTTCGTATTCTTGGTGACGGATCGTACCGAGAATCCCAAAGTGCTTAGTGAGGACGAACGGTTGAGTAAGGGGTCGGTCTGCTGGGGAGGTCCCTGGTCGCTTTCGGAAAGGTCAGCCTTGCTCGGAGGGGGTATAGACTCCACGGCGGCGAGGCGGGCGTGGGGGAGGTTCCGCGGTCTCGGTCTGGATGGCCCAAGCGGGAGAGCCTCAAGGAGGAAAGGGGCGGGCATATGCTAGCAGGGAGAGGCCGTATCTAGTTGGGAAGTCGGCCAAAACGGGGGCTCACGAAATGAAGCCTGTACATAGCGCACAGGATGGAGGTGACGAGCTAGCGGCGCAGGGCCTGCATTTGACGTCTGGCCAATTACGCGGTGCATCCTGCCACGAGGTCGACTTGTCCCCAGATGCGCTTGTACCGTGCAACCGTTCGAACTCGGCGCAACTGGCGCAGCTGGCGCACGGGCGCACGGGCGCACGGGCCAGCGCACAAGGGACACTCTCCGCCGTCGAACCGCTAGCGTTGCGAACCGCAGCCTACGGGACGCTAAATCGAAAAGCGCTAGTACGGGGAGGGAGGTACCTGTAGGTACCTGTAGGTACCACTCCGTCGCAGCCCGGTACGAGGAAAGTATTGCTCCGTACGTCCTGGAAAGAAAGGAGGGCAACCGTTTGCAGGAAACGAGAGAGATCGGGCGTGCCAGTGTCGCTGAAGACCGACCGGGCCTCCTGCCCCTGCCCACGAGATGATGCGGCCAGATGAAGGGCCCTGGGCAAGATGGTCCGAAATTCTGCCGCGAGGTCGAAACCTGGCTGGGACCTGGAACCCGGTCTCCGACAGGGGACGGGAGTCGCCGCCACCTGGCCGCGTCGTCAGCAACGGCATCCGACGTCTCCGCACGACGACACCAACGACGGAGAAACTTTCGACGAAGGCGGCACCGACGGACGGAATCCTATCTTCCTAGTTCCCTCCTTAGCGGCGTGATGGTGAGTCCTCTGGGGCCCCAGAGCATATAGCGTCATTATCCCTTTTTATACCGTCCGATCCTTCCCTCGTTCCAATTCTCCTGCTGGGACGCTGTGCGTGCGCTGTGCGCGGGTCCTACGAAACCAAGGGCTTGTGCCAAGGGCTTGTGCCAAGGGCTTCTTCCAACGGTTTCTACCGAACGTTTCTACCGAGGCCTTCTTCTCGTCTTGACCTTTCGAAAGTGCCGCTCTCCGTCAGCCGGCCAGCCACTCGTTACCTCGACAAGAAGGAGCAGCACCGGACGCAACGTCGGACGCCGTCGCAGGGTGAAACAGACGCTCGAGACGACTCTCCAATGAAGCACGCCGAGAGAAGACCGTCTACGGGTACCCAGGTAGCTGCTGCCGCCACCGACTTACTCTGCGTGTCGTGTCGCCAAAAAGGCGCGAGGCCGATGCCCAGTGTCCGGGGGCTCTATTCTTAGACCTCAGGTCAAACGCTGCTCAGTCGTTCTTCATCGGACATTTTTCGTTAGACATCTTTCATTAGAAGTTATTCACGGAGACTGCAATCACTCCTCCTCCTCCATTCTTCTCCCTTCCCCCCTCTCCCTCCTCCGTTCCCCCTTCACTCCCTCCTCTCCCTCCACCGTCCACTCTTCCTCCTCCTTCACTCTCCCTCCACCGTCCACTCTTCCTCCTCCTTCACTCTCCC
>JAKLNC010000227.1:0-47611 GCA_022813145.1 Barbatosphaeria neglecta | reverse complement strand
CCCCCCCTCTTTAAGTCCCCGAGCTGCGCATCTACCGCTTCTTCGACCGGCCCGTGGGCCCGCACCCCGTCGCCATGTTCGAAGTGAACCTCTTCACGCCGGCGCAGTTCGGCGCCTTCATCCCCTGGCTCTCCGTCTGGCGCGGCCCACTGTCCGCGCTCGTGCACCCCAACAACACCCCGGTCGAGGACGGCGAGGCCGAGATCGCCGCCGAGCGCAGGAACCACACCCAGCGCGCGCTCTGGCTGGGCGAGCGCCTGCCCCTGGACCTCAGCGTGTTCGATCGCATGGCCGCCGCGGTGAGGGAGAGGAAGGAGAAGGAGAAAGAGGTCGCCGTGCGGGGTGGGCAGGGCCAGTAATCGGGCGGGAATCAATAGCTTCTTTTGCGCCGTGGTCGGTGATCTGTTTGCGATCAGCGGATGAGAGGAGACGGGAATGCTTGTTTTCATCTGTCTCCTGTTTCGTTAAGTACCTGTTTATTATATATAACGCTCGACTGACGCCAGGGAGGCACTAACCCGGAAGTCATGGGGGAAGCCGAATGACAAAGGAAGGAATGAAGAAACGAAAGCTAGTAGTGTCCCAAATGATGCAATACTGGCAAGAGAAAGCTCTTGCGAACACTGCGTGTCTACGTACGTAGGTATACACCCCTTCCGTCCCGGCCGTCTGATTGCATCTCCCTGGACCTGGAATCACGAACCCTCCCCCCTTCCTTCCCGTCTTTCCTGTATTTCCCGTCCTCCGCGTCCTTCCCGTCCTTCCATCCTTTAACTTCTCCGACTTCCAACGGTTCACTGCCCACGCGTCTTGGCGGTGAGCAGCCCCTGGCCCCAGCAGGAGCAGTACGTGCTCAGTTCGCCCGGGACGGCGCAGGTCTTGATGTTGTTGGGGATGCCGGGGATGTTGGCCGCGATGGTCTCCGTGTTGGCAGAGGGAGAGGCTAGGTACGCCGAGCAGAAGCGGGCCTGGTTCGTGATGCCGCCCAGCTGGGCCACGATGAAGCCGCGGTAGCAAGAGTTGTTGGGGCAGTTGAGGGGCGGCGGCGGGGTCGGCGCTGGTGGAGCCGGCGACGGAGGCGAGGGCGGCGGTGATGGCGGCGGTGGCGCAGGCAGGGGCGCGTGCGGGCGGTCTGCAGCCGGAGGAGGTGCGGCCGGAGGGGGAGTCGGCTTAGGCGCATATGGCATCGGGGCGATCGGGGCAGGCGGAGGGGGCGTGGCAGCAGCAGGAGGGGCCGGTGCCGCGTCGATGGTCTTCATGCAGTACCAGAAGCCGGCGAGCAGGTTCTTGGGGCAGCCCGCCTCGCCGCCGAGCTGCGGGTTGTACGCCAGGAACTGCTCGAGACTGAGGGCCTCGCGGTGCGCAAGGGCCAGGCAGGTGTCTCCGATGCTAGCGGGAGAGAACCCCTGGCAGTTGCTGATGAAGCCCTGGCTCTGGATGGCGATGGGCGTGTTGATCCGGGTCGGCTGGGGCTTCGCGAGGGCCAGGCCGCGAACGGCGCAAGGCCCGCAGAGGAGGACCGCAGCCGCGAGGCGAGAGATGAGCGGCTTGAGCTTCATGGCCCGGACCGGTTTGCGTGTCTTGCTATGGGTCGGTCTTGGTATGGTGCGATGTTTGCTGTCTCGATAGACGTATGTAGGCTGATGAGTAATGGTGGTAGGGAGATCGTGGCGGAACAGATGCCGCGCAAACTCTCGAGCTTTTATGTTCGGGTCAGAGAGTGAGACGTCCAGGGCGCCTCCGATGACTCTTCCTCCCATGTTCAAAGGCCAAAAATAGCTGGTTGCTGTTAATAAGATGCTCAATGGCCTCAATAGCTATTGAGACCCCGAAACGGTGAAGTCGCTGGACAACACAATAAAGAAACACCACCCGGTCTCCCAGAAATACGGCCGCAGCTCTCGGCGTGACCTAGATTAGCCAATGAGCCACTGGGACTGATTTACACAATAAAGGGAGAGAGTCCTGCTGCCCTGAGGCCGCTTGACGAGGCGTCGAGGTACGAAGGGCAGAGAGGCAGGGAGTAAGGGGGAAGAAGGCCAGGGAGGCTAGCATCAGTAAGGACCCTCCCTCAATAGAGACCTTGTTAGAGAACTCGCCGCCAACCTCCCAACTCGCCACCGCCTCCCTACCTACCAGCAGATCAATTCATTGAGCCCACGCGCTGCAGCAGAAACTAACACCGACTCCTCGGACTAAGCAGAGATTGAGGACGGGCGCCATGAGGGAACGTTGCCGCCGATAGAGATGGACGGATCCCAGGTCGACGCCGCTGTGGGACTTGGAATCGTTCAGCGGGAGCACAGAGAATCTGCTGATATCGGTGGCATGCACAAAAGGCCAAGAAGTCCAAGGAATGGTCACCTTGTACGCATTGCCGGTGCATAACAGATCAGATGCCCGCGATATGCTCTTCTCACTGGCTCCGGCTGCAGACGGCGTCCTGGGGCGTTAGTCGCTCATGATTCGCCTCGTGCCTCCCGTCTCACAGGGATGCCGCTGTCGGAACATTCGCAGCGGACAGACCATGTACGAGCCATCCCGTACTACAGATCGCATAGATGATCCTGTAACGGTTGTGACGGTCCTCGTGTGTTACGGACACAAATGTATCGAATGACCTTGACTGCCTACCTGCGGGCCATCAGGAAGAAACGATGTTGAGCTTGTGGCTTCGGCGTGCCAGCTTGAAGAGGTGGAGCGCAGGCTTTAGCGTTGAGGCAAGCAAGGTGCTGTTGATTGCTGCACTGCTGATGTCCGCTGGAGGGCGCTAACCCCGCGGGCGATTGGCCCCACGTCATAGCGTCCCATCACCCCACCACCGGCGCTAAGAGTCGGTGGCTTCACCCGTGTCCACCCGCTGTGCCGCGCTGTAATTATTAGTGGCGGTTTGACTTGTTCGGTCTGCACGAGCGGCTTCAACAAGGGGGAACCCGAAAGCCACAAACGCACCGCTAGGGTAGACTAATGCGGTACTTACCAGACATCTTCACCGACTCTCTGTCGTCGGGCGAGCGCACACGACCCTCCTGTTTGCCAAATCCCACCTCAGGCCGGCCGCCCAGGTGGGTTTGACACGTCCTACCTTGCTTTCTGCACGTCCCGGAAGGACCGCCCCTCCCCCTGTTGGCCTCTTCCCCCCAGACTTCCATCCAATATCCCCCGGGAGATCGCCGGCGAGAATGGACCTTTCGTCTTCGTCTTCCTCCTCCGACGAGTCGCCGCCGCCGCCTCTCAAATTCCTGCCGGAGACCGGCTCGACGACTTCAATCCTCGACATGCCGCTCGAACCCCGCCTGAAGCTTCTTCTGGCGGCTAACGGCCCCAGGGACGTAGCGTTTGCCCAGTCCATCGCCGTGCGGCTCTCCAAGGACCCCAAGATCTCCATCCGCGTCGTCGTCGACGACCTGACGCACCGGCTCACGCAGGAATTCCCCTCGCAATCGAACCGTAATCTGCGGCGGTGCACAAGCGAAGCGGTGCCCCGAGACATCGAGAATGCGCAGAGACAGGCCTTCGAGCTGGTCGAGTGGGCGGACCTCCTCGTCCTCGCGCCCATCGACGCGGACCATCTCGCCAAGATGATGTCAGGTATTACGGATACCCTGATTCTGGAGATTTTGCGGAGCTGGGACGCGTCGAAGCGAATCCTCCTCGTCCCGGGCATGTCCACCCACATGTGGGAGAACCCGGTGACCAAGAGGCAGATGAGCAAGCTGCACCGGAAGTGGCATTGGGTTAGGGTCCTGCCCCCGGTGCTCTGGCACTTCGACAGGAAAGCGGCTCCGGTGGGCTTTGGAAAGCGCGTCGTCGAGTGGGACGGCTTCAACGAGATCGTCGGCATCATCAAGAACCAGGCCGACCTCCTGACTCTGGGGTACGACGTCGATGTGGCCGCCCAGGGCGTCCCCCTCGCTGCCGTCAAGAAGGCCGAGTCCCGGCTCCCGCCGGAGATCTGGAGCATGATCCTCGAGTACACCTCCGACTGGGAGCTGGCCGAGTCGCTCGGCGTGTTCACCAACCTACCGATGCCCACGAGACAGGGCTGGCGGACGGAGCCGAAGGACCCCAACGACCCTCTCCAAGTGTTCATGCACAGTCTCGAGTGGACGCTACTACGCGCCGATACGCCCTCTATCTGCAAAAAGCTATCGGAGGCACCAGCGATGATCCACGACCTGTCGGCGCTGGCCATCAAGCTCATCTTCAAGTTCTCCCTCACGGACGTCTTGACCTTCATCGAGACTCAGTGCCCTCTCGTCTTCCGGAACTTCGACGGCAAGACGATCCCCACCAAGGCGTCGGCGTACTACGGCCGCACGGAAATCCTCGACTGGTGGGTCCGCTCGCCGTCGTTCCTGGAGAAGCAATACGACGCCGAGGCCCTCGACGGCGCGTCGAAGAATGGATATGTCCACGTGCTGGAGTGGTGGCGCCGCTCCGGCCTCCCCCTGAAATACACGGAGACTGCCCTGGAGCAGGCGAGCGTGCGCGGCCACATCCAGGTGTTGGAGTGGTGGAGGGAGGCGTCGCTGGCCAACCCGGACATCGTGCTCAAGCCGGGCCGCTCGCTCAGTCACGCGGCGCAGTACGGCAGGGTAGACGTGATCCGGTGGTGGGACCAAAGCGGGGTCAGTGTCGGCCACCAGGACGCCGTCATGAAATCGGCTTCCAGATGGGGTCGGGTAGACGTCTTGGAGCTGTGGCGTGAACTGAGGGGCGATAATAAGATTACCTTCAACCCGCAGGTCCTCGTCGAGCCGACCCTCCACTCCCACGTCTCCGTGTTGGACTGGTGGAAGCAGTACGCGCATGGCTCTTTGCCCGGCATGAACGGCCGCCGCGCCAAGAGGGTCGAGTATCGGACCATGGACATCGAGGAGGCTCTCGAGGACTCGCTCGGCGACCAGACGGCCGTGCGGCGATGGTGGGCCGAGAACGGCCTGAACCTGGGCCTGGGCACGAGCGAGTGGATGAAATCGAGGTATCTGTAGGGGGGCCAGAGACATCCACGTGCGGTGGGGATAGTCATTCATTACTAGACTGTCTCCGTTCTTGTTAATTGTCTTCCTCTACTAGGAGGGATGAATATCACGCCTTCGGCCAACGCTGGCGTCTACTGGGTATGGAGGATGGGGCGTCGGTATTTGGACGAGGAAGGACTGGGACGTCCAAGGATATCAAGGCTCACGGGAACCGCATTGTGATGAACGGCATACCTACGGGAAGGAAATCGGACGAGGAAACAGCTTCTGAATGGGCCTCCTCAAATGCACGGTGCCGATGGAGGCGTGTTTGCCTGTGTCAACATGGGATAGGTACGCAGGTAGGTCAGAAGATAGCTGTCTAAATGAGGCATCCTGCATTCTCACTATGGAAGCTGTTTCGGCGTTACCTAGGGTCGAGCGACAGGCTGTCTACTTCTATACTAGCCCAGATAGGGTACGGCCACAAGGCACAGAACGGAACGGGAGGTGGAGCACTTCTACTGAAATTTGTTGGGATGGCTGGAGATCAGCTTTCTCAGGACCTCGATCTTCCGCGCCTGGCCTCGGCTCCTCAACTCGGCAACCGCCCTCTTATCCTGCCGTCTCATGCCGTTCGAATAGACCACCGTGTAGTCGGGGACCTTCTCGCCGGCCGCGATGACGGCTTTGGGCGCCAGGGTGCAATACTGGACGGGCGAGGGGGGGATGATCTACGTTAGCCTTCCCCGCCTATCTTCTCTCCATCTCCCGGGCTTCCCCATCCGGTCCAGACCAGGGACGGCGCACAACTCACCTTTCCGATCGTTGCCCCTGTCCCGACGTGGCAGCTCACGCCGACGATGCTGCCCTCCCCGATGGTCGTGCCGCCCGTCTCGACCACGGCGCCGACCTCGACGGTGACATTATCGCCGAGCGTGACGCTCCCTTCCGACCGCACCGCTGCCGCGGCCGCTGTGCCGGAGTGCGAGGGCGAGGGCGCCGGCGCGGCGCCGACGCGCGTGCGCTCGTCGACGATGCAGCGCCGGCCGATGTTGACGGGCCCGCTGTTGGAGTCCAGGCGCGCGCGGGGGTGGATCACGCTCTCGGCGTTGACGGTGATGGGATATGTGCCCGTCACGGTCGCGTACTCGGCGATCACGATGGAGGAGGCGAAGTGCACGGGCGCCTTGGGCCCGCTGGCAGCCGCGCTGCTGCCCGGCATCATAGACTGACGCTTCGAGGAAGACATGGTGGGCGGGCGAACCCTGGATGGCGTGGCTGAGACAGAGACGAGGTGAGGAGTAGGGAGGGAGGGAGTTATCAGCGAACGTCCTCGCGCTGCTGTCGTCAGCCTGGCCTGGCTCTCGTAGCACAACGCGGTCGTGGCATGCCGGCTCTGTCTGCTGAGCTTTCTCTGCGCGGTTTGCTAGCCCATCCGGGGGCTAAGCGGCGCGGTGGAAGGGCAAGAAGACCTCAGCAAGGAAGGCAGCAAGGAAGGCAGCAAGGAAGGCAGCAAGGAAGGCAGCAAGGAAGGCAGCAAGGAAGGCAGCAAGGAAGGGAAGAAAAAGGCGAAATTATCATGACATTGGGCGGGCCGGGGGCTGCACTGGTTGGAAGTGCCTCCAAGGCGACTTCTGCAGTTGTTTTGTTTAACCTTTCGGCACCAGTTAGGTAGAGGTACAGGCAGATAGCTCGGTGAGGTCAGCTCCGGATATTTTAGCGCTAGGTCCCGCTTAGCGGATAACCTGCTGCTACCAGTCAATGTTGGGCAGTGGGCAAGTGGGCCTGAGACTCTAAAGTACCTGTACCTTTTCAGCCGGCTATAAAATCCTCGCTCATGGCGGGGCTGCCAGTCAGGCCGTACGCTTCTGACGCCACTAACACGAGCCGCCGTGGTTTCTTCGCAACGACTACAAGCTGCAATTGACGTTACTCTTTCCCTCCTATCTACAGCATCTATCACCATTCCTCGTCCCCTCCAGCTCGATTACTGCCCTGCCTCCTGCTCGCTGCTCTAGGCACTGAACGCCTGATCTACCTTCTAGCCTCTTGGGGAACGCTAGGGATGCCCCTGAAAATGGTTGGCCACTTGCGCGTGCGTCGAGGCGAGAACGCCCGCCAATACAAGTCCTGCGCCTCACAGAGCTCCTCGCCATAGCCCGCCAGCCTCGGTCTGTCCAGCCCAATAGCAATGGCAGGGCTGCTCCTTCTCAACGCTCGCCTAGCAGATTGGCCGAGATGGGAGGGCTCAGCACGCGGCCTCCAGGGGCGGGCCTGTACAGCCTTAGGCCCTATATGATTCGGAAACCTCAAAAGATATTTCGATGTAGGCGGCGGACTGGGCCGACGCGAAGATTTCGAATACCTCAGGTCTGTCTCCCTTCAGCAGTCTCGCGAAATATATGCCCCTATCGTCGAAAATCATGGCTGCGGGAATTCGGAAGCTGCGTGTTTGCGGATTGGTGAAGAAGCGATGGAAGAGGCTTGTCGGATCCCCTAAGCAGTCTGTAAAAGGTAGGTTGAGAGACGTGGTTCGCAGGGTCACATACCACCGCCCGAAACTCACCATATCTCTCCCTAGCAGGCCGCGAGTACGGGCCGGGAGCGAAGGCGGAAGCGGGAGCGTCCTCCAGCGACGCAACAGCAGATCCTCATGCGGGCTCCAGCCCGCCGGCGGCCGGTGATGTGGCGATTGGACACGAACCACTGGCCCCTGCCGCAGTGCCGGGAGTTTCCCCCCCAGTGCTCCCTGTCGAACCTCTCACCAAAGAGCCGCCGACGACCGAAGCCGCAGGGCAACGGCCACCGGAGCTTTCCCCGCCGAAGAGGCTGCAGAATGTCGCGGTTCCTCAAGAAGACACCGGAGAGCCCCATTCCAAGTGGGCCATATTGATTGGCGTCGACAGGTACACCTATGACGCCTCGGTACCGAGAAGGAAGAGATATACGAGAGAAGGGGCCGAGATGAGGGATCCTAAGGACCTAGAGGGCTGCGTCAATGACGCCCTGGCCGTCCGGAAATACCTGATCAGCACCATGAAGCTGGATCCCCACAACATCAAGATGCTCCTGGCGCCGGTTGAGAGCAGGACCTACAGAGCCGGGCTGCCCCGAGGCGGGTATCGGGAGGCCACGTACGAGAATATCGTCCGCACCCTAGTCGATATCCCGCGTTACGCCAGAAAGGGCGACCTGGTCTTCATCCACTACTCCGGCCACGGCGCCCAGGCGTCGACGGTTTTCGCCACGCGTAACATGAAGAGTCCGCACGACACGGATCACTCCCTGCTGCCGACCGATGTCGCCCTGACCGGAAAGTACCTCCGCGACGTCGAGCTCGGCGCCCTGCTGCAGGACATCGTCGCCGCCGGCATCGTGCTCACGGTCGTGCTGGATTGCTGTCACGCGGGTGGCGCCGTCCGGGGCGAGGATGATGACGGTGGTGTTGACCTCGACGGCCTCCGAGCAGTGGCGCGCGCCGACGATCAGGTGTACCAGTCCGACCCCGAGGCGGACTTCCCTCTCCTGAGCAGGGCGAGCATCGAGCGCTGGGGCAACACGGCAGGTTGGATGGAGGCGCCCAAGGGCTTCGTGGTGCTGGCCGCCTGCCTCGACTACCAGAAGGCCAAGGAGACGGCCCTGATCCAGAAGGACAGGACCGTCCTCTGGCACGGCCGGCTGACCTATTGGCTCCTGGACACGGTGCGGAACAGCCCGCTGAGCTATAGCGCGGCCGCTATCTACGATCGCGTCCGCGCCAAGTTCCAGAACACGGTGTGGAACCAGACGCCCTACCTGGTCGGCGACAGCGACCGCTTCTTCTTCGGCCCCCGCTACCGGTCCAGAATCTACGCCCTGTCTGTCCAGGCCGTCCGCCGGCGCCGCGTCGAGCTGGCCGGCGGCTATCTCCACGGCGTCCAGCCCGGGGCCGAGTACGCCATCCTCCCGCTGACGTTCGACCTCGGCCGGCCCATCCGCGGGGCGGACGTGCTGGCCTACGTGAAAGTCGAGCGGGTGCGTTCGGACGTGTCGTTCGCCGCCTTTATTGAAATGGGCGATGGCGGTGCGGAAGCGGAAGCGGAAGCGGAAGCAACCACCGAAGCGGACGCGGGCGTGGGCGCGTCGCGACGCCTTCGGATCGGGGAGGGCTGCCCCGTGGTGCTGCAGAGCCTACCGCTAGAGGCGTGCGCCACCGTTCGCTTCGTCGCGGCTGACAACCAGCAGTGGCAGCGGTTCAAGCAGAGCTGGACCCAGCACGCCCGAAGCCGGGCCCAGCGGCGGCTACTGCGACTGCTGCCGCAGGAGGAGGGTAGTGCTGATGCTAATGCTACTGCTGGCGTCGAAGAGGCCCTGTTCACCGTCGCCGTCGACGACCAAGGCCTGTTCCGGCTGACGGACCGGCTGGCCATCCTCACAGACACCCTGGCGCAGACGCTGCTCCCGCTGCGGTGGGACGACAAGGGCAGCATGGCCAGGCTCGTGCGCCGGATCGAGCACCTCACGCGCTTCCACCGGCTCAAGGCGCTCGAGAACCCGGGCTTCCGCTCTGCCGACCTCACCGGCCTGGTCACTGTCGAGGTCGGACCGGCGCCCCAAGGCATGTGGCTCGGGGCCGAGGACGAAGATGGGGACGAGGGCGAGGACGATAGCGAAGGTGAGAGCGAGGGCGAGTACATCTCTCCGGCCGACCGAGGCGACATCGTGTGCCGCAACGGCGTGTACGAGGTGCCCGAGCGGAGGCTGTTCCGCATCACGGTCACGAACAATACGGACTGCCATGTCGGGTGCACGATCCTCAACTTCACGCCCGAGTTCGGCATCAGCATCGTCTCTCCCCAGGACGACCACGCGCCCTTCCACACCATCCCCAGCAAGGGCCAACTAGCCTGCGACACGGGCGTCGTCGTCCCTGAGGCCCTTCGTGAGGCGGCGAGGAACGGGGCGGCGGTGACGGATCTCTTCAAGGTCATGGTGTCCAAGCCCGAGAGGGACGTGAGCTGCCTGCGGTTAGCGAAGTTACGGGAGATGGAGCAGGCCATCGACATCCACGTCGACCGGGGGGGGGATGCAGAGCTGGACAATGACACTGATAGCGACGAGAAGGACACGGATGTCGCTCCGGCGGAGTCGCTAGACGATCTCCTGGCCATGCTTCGGCTACCGATCCGGGACGCGCTGGTCGTCAAGGCCCGCTCGGATGCCGGCAGCGACTGGCAGACCAAGGATATCTTCGTCCAGGCCTCGCCGCCGGAGGAAGAACATGGCGATGTCTGGGGCGAAGTGGAACTGTTTCGCTGAACTTCTCGGCCGTGAACATCCTGCACAGTATATGGCGCCGTATCCGAGTGTAGCTCTAAGCTCCCTAGGTAGCAAGGTACTCGCTCCGCTAATGTCTACTTCACTACCGTACAGGCTTTCTGTTTTCTTCTCTCACGTGGTTGATCACCTATCTCTACCTGTAGTCATCATGCATACAGAAGATAGGAGGAGCAAACCCAAGAAAGGAGGCTTGTCTGCTGTACGAGAGGCCCAGCTAGATATCTACCTGGTGGGTATAAGTACATCTTATTGGACAGAAAAACCAGAAAAACACGCAGACACTGCTAGCAGCGGCGCACCGCGACGCTAGAACTGGTCCGGACCGTCCTGTTGTCGTAGCGTATCCCCCGGTCGCACTGTCGTGCCCGCTCTCTTAGTCTAGGATGAAAGGGGGCCACGAACTCGAAATTCTAATACCTCAGGCCTTAAACGATGGGCTACGGGCAAGCCTGAACGGCTACATGGATTTACCCAGCAGTTTGCAGAATAAAAAAAAGGAAGGGATTTGTGGCAGAACGAAGAGTATAACGTGCTAGCACTACCTTGAAACGCACTCCAAACCCTTCGATAAGAACCACGCTGCCCACGTTTGCCACGCTTATGCACCAAAGTGAACGTAGGGAACCCAGAAGAAATCTTTCGGGCGGCGCGGTGCCCCTTTTTTTAACTTCAACGCGTCTCTCCCCTCTGCGTCCCTCGACTCCGCGTCTTCCGACTCTGCGTCCCTCGACTTCTCTTCTAATCCACCGCTCGTCTCCTCGCCTTCTTCCGTTTCCTCTCCCCCCCCGCTCCCGTCCCTGTCGCTATCTCCCGCCTCCCCGTCTCTATCCTTCCTGCGCCTGCTGATCCAGCGCCCGCGTATGTCCCTGACCGCCCGATGGAGCCCTCGAGAGACCGCCGCATCCGTCATGCCTTCCTCCCGCAACGTCTTGTACAGCGTCTTGGCCACGTCAACGCAGTAGCTGTCTGACACCTCCCAGAGCGTCCCGACCACGTGTCTAAAGCCGGCGAGCTGGAAGGCGCTGACGAGATGAACCCCCTCGTCGACGAGCTTGGCCGCGTCGTTAGCGCCGGTCGAACAAGCAGAGAGGTAGGCGAGAAAAGGAGGATCCTCCTGCAGCCGGCTGTCGCGGAGATCCCCCACCGTCAGCGGGTTGTCTTTCCAGTCTCGGAGCAGTAGACAGCTCCGTGAGGGCTCGGTCGGATCCGAGTGCCCGTGGCCTGCAAAGTGGAACAGCTTGCATGCCCGCAGGTGTTCGAGGACATCTTCTTTGCGCTGCGTTGGCATGACTGGCCTCAGCTGAAGGTTGTGGCAGAATCCTTTCACCATGTCGATTTCATGATCAACAGAGGGGAGAATCCCGTTCGTGCCCAAGTCTGGTGTCTTGGCCATGGCGACAAGGAGAGCCGAATCCGCCCGCGACTCAGCGGCGACTCGGCGTGCATACACCAGTGCCTTGATCGACGAGGCGTAGGACGACACAGTTCTGTCAAGCACCGTGTCCGCGCACCGTTGCTCGTGGCGTCCGGCTGCATGGAGCGGGAACTGGCTGAGAATTCCGGTGGGGATCCACCAGACGTGAGGCCAGCTGTTGTCGTCAGACACGGGGCTGTGGAAGCCGAGCGCGTCGAGGCAGGGATAGCAGATGACGTCCCAGAGCCATCCTAACAAAGAGGCCATAGTGTCGGGGGAGGCCGTAAGGCGAGCCAGTCGTAGCTCAACGAGCCGGTTCTGGGCTTCCCTCAGCCCCAGAGCAGGCAGTCCAACCGCTCGAATACGATTCCGCTCAACAATGAAAGCGTCAGAACGGATAGCACTGAGATTGACGACGACGATGGGGTTCGGAGTGGCCGCAGCCATCAGCTGCTCTGCAGTTGGAGGCAGGAGAAAGTTGTCGAACCCCAGCTGAGCTCGAATCCTCGTGATGAGCTGACTCAGGTTCCGATCCGCCTCGCGACGTTGTCTCAGGCGGGACTCCCACGAGGATATATCAGCCGTAGAAACCAGAGGCAACGCCTCGTCCGCTGGTGAGTCCAACTCATCTCGGAGGGACACGAACTCGTCCGCCAGGTCGGGGTGCTTCTGCCTGAGGTCGGAAATATCTCCGCGCATGTCCATGACCGATCCGGCGATGACGCCGCGGCCGAGTTCAAGAAGCTGCAAAGCATGGCAGACATCCTTCCCGGCATTCAGAGCCACGGCAGCCGCCATCGAAGCCAATCCGGTGAACTCTTCAAGCATATGCTGCTTGTCGGTATGCTTCAGCGACCACGGACTCACGGTGGAAGCGAGATACACGACCTCCTGCAACAACCGGCTTGCCTCTTCCCATTTTTTCTGCGTTGCAAGAATCCCGGCAGCGACCTGAGCTAAGCGGACGCGGAAAGACGGGACCGCGGCGTCGGAACGCCAGGCCTCCTGACACAGCGGAAGAGCGTGATTCACGTCGTCTATCGACCTAGTCCGTTCGAGGCGTGCAATGAGCATATACACAATGTTATGCAAATACAGAGCTCGACTGGGGTATTCGGGTGGCGTCGCATCCAGCGCCGTCTTAATGGTGTCAATAGCCCGGTTTAGATCGTCGACGGAGTTGGTCAGTTTAAATCGCTCGAAGAGGTTGCCTCCCTGGTTGTTCAAAAGGCTCACGCGATCAGGGTGGTCCTCCGGCATCTCGTCCAAAGCCATAACGAGAATATCGGTAGCACGGTTGAGGTCGTCCATCGATCCGGTCTGTTCGAAGCGCATACGGAGGGTGTTCCCGAAGTTGCTGAGGATACGGCCTCGGTAGAAATGGCTCGGGTTAATGGCGTCAACTGCCATAGCCGCATTGTCGACGGAACGATCGAGGTCGGCCATCGATCTGATCCGTTCGAATCGGAAACGGAGACAAATTGCGAGGTTGTGCAAAAAACAGCCTCGATTGACCTGGCTGTGAGGTACGGCATTTACTGCCGTAGTCGTAATGTCGATGGCACGATTGAGGTCGTCGATGGATCCAGCCCGTTCGAACCGCATGCGGAGGTAGTTTCCGAGGTTGGACAAGAAATTGGGCCCTTGAGCATCAGTTGGACGCGCCGCGTCTATGGCCGTGGTCGCAATATAGACAGCTCGATTTAGATCCTCCATCGACCCGAGTTGTTCGAACCGCCGGCTGTGCAGATCCCCGAAGATATCCAAAACGGCGGCTCGAAACTCATAGTCCTGGGGCATCATGTCTACTGCCGCAGTCTCGACGTCGATAGCGTAGTTGAGGTCGTCCACCGAACCAGTCCGCTCGAATCGCAAACCAAGCTTCGCTCCGAGGTTGCTCAGATGAGAGACCTGATCGGAGGCACTCTGGCAATCCGCGTTCGCTGCTGTAGAGGTAACATCGATAGCACGATTGAGGTCGCTCATTGACCCTGACTGCTGAAATCGCAGACCGAGCCAATTCCCAAGGCTGTTTAACATAGCAGCGCGATTGGGGTTATCTTGAGGCGTGATGTTGACTGCTGTCGTGGTAGCGTCAATGGCTCGGTTTAGGTCCTGTATCGACTTGGTTTGTTCGAATCGTGCGGCGAGGCGGAATCCGAGATTGCACAATCGGCCAGCTCGATCGGGGCCTAGAGATGTGGTATTTGTTGCCGTGGTCGCAAGATCGATGGCACGGTTGATGTCGTCCAGCGACCCAGTTCGCTCGAATCGTCTGCTGAGCCATCCTTCAAGGTTGTTGGATATCGTGTTCCAATCGGGGGCGTCCCGGGGCGTAGCGTGGAGAGGCGTAGCGTTAAGTGCCATTGTCGCCCAATCGATCAGGCGATTTAGGTCGTCCATCGAGCCGGCCTGCTCGAATCGTGTGTTAAGCCACGTCTGGAGGTTGGCCAATGTTGTAGCTCGATAGGGGTCACCTTGAGGCGTAGCGCGGACCACCAGAGATGCAATATCGATCAAGCGATTCAGGTCGTCCATCGACCCTGTCCGCTGGAACCGAGAGTTGAGCCATGTCTGGAGATTGCGCGACACAGTTTGATCGGCATAGCCTTGGGGCATAGCGTTTATTGCTCTGGTCGTGATGTCGACGGCACGATTCAGGTCATCCATCGACCCAGTGATGCTAAATCGGAGGCCGACCATGGCCCCGAAGTTGCCCAGCATAGCCGGATGGGGATGGTCACCTGCCATATCTAGCGCCAGCTCCATGATTCTGATAGCCTCGTTCAAGTCCTCTAGATTGCGAGTTTGCCGGCAATTCACTGCCAATCTCGTTGCTTGTGTGCTGAGCTGGCCAACCGCGACAAGCTTCGCCTCTTGGCTCGTTCTTGAGTGAAAGTATGTTAGCAACTCCCCCTTCCAGCCAGCAACACTATGGCCGCAACCGGCTCTCTCCTCGGATCTCAATAGGCGAAGGCGAAAGTACTGTGGCGATGTTGTTGGGGTCTCGGTGGAAGGGTATAGACTTACTGGACTCCCGACGGTGCAGACCCAATGTCTCGTGGAAAGAAGCTGTCTTGATCTCTCCACGCCAACATCATGTCGAGAATTCCGGATCGCCGCATGCGGTCCGGGTGATCCGGGGGCGTCACTTCCACCCATCCCTCTGCTCGCTGAATAGCGGTTTCGAGATGATCGATTGAGCGCGATCTCCGGAAGACGAGAAAGCAGGTGTAGATGTACAGTTCGGTCTCATCATCGTTCGAGTGGTCCTCCTGTGACTCTGCAAATGAACGGAGATCATCGTCGTCGAAGCTGTCGAGCAACGAGGTTATCTCCGCCTCAACATTGAAAGCATCCATCCTGAGCGAGCCTGTGATGCCTAGTCGTCGATGTAGTTAGCTGGTTCGTGTAATCTTGAAAAGGTGCGATGTTGGAAAAGAAGAGATGCCGTAATAGTAGCTCAGTGTCTAGAAAAGGAGGCAGCGGACTGAAAAGAGGGCATCTGCTTTGGTCAGGGAAGCTACGACTTAGCGAGTAGTGCGTAGCACCTCTGCGTTGATAATACCAAGGGCACTAGCAAATGCTGTATTGAAGAGAATGGTAAGCGTCTAAGAGGGCCTACGCGAACTTATATGGCCGCCTCGTGGGCTACCGTAGAGGAACAGCGCGGCTGTGCGAGGCTTTGGAAGAATGCGCAACTTCGTGGCTGGCTGGCTGGCTGGCCCATACTACCTCCCTAACCCTCCAGTACAGTCTTTACTAGGACTCTGAGACTCCCCATTGGCCACTGGGCCTCTGGGAATTGCCTCCTCCTTATCATAGCCTCACTTTGCTCCGAGGTGTTCGGGCACTGCGAGCTGTTGGTGATAGCCGGATCGGGAGGGCCGAGTCCCACCATTCAGCTTCTGTCGAATTTGCTGCTGCCTCACCAACCACAGGATATTTCACTCTGTCCCGTGCTTGGGCGCAGCTCCTGTGGGACAACTAAGGTTTTCCAGTTATTGGGCCTAGCGAAGATGCTGCCCCAAAGTTACGCCACTCTGCGTGTGTTAAAGCGGGAACGCCCGCCAATACAAGTCGTAGCAGGTCCACCATCTATCATGCAATTCTCGGCATTTTCCTGCTATAGGCTGCTGGGCTTGGTTCGTTTAGCCCAATGGAGATGCCAGGGCTGCTAGGCAATAGGACTACTGTATGCTATAGGATATGGCGAAGCCTCCTTATTAACGCGTCCCCAGGAGATTGGCCAAGATCTGAGGGCTCAATGGGGTAGATCTCTGTTCCATGACTAGTAGCTATAGCCGTGCTATCCACAATATTTGGCCCTTTGGGGTTGCTCTGTACTACCACGGCCCTCCCTGGAATGTTCTCCTTTGCGCAGTGCCCCGGAACTTTTCGGGTTGCCACCAGTCAATGGCGTTGCTTCCGGAGGGCACATGCACTTTTTTCTCACGTCTCTGAAGTATCTACTTCGCTATCTTCTTCGCCTTCTTCGCCATCAAACAGTCACTAGTATGACCTACGCACGATCGGACTAATCGAGAAATTCCATCCATTCAGGGTCGCCTTGGCCGCGGCAAGGAATCCCTGTCCTGCGAGTGCGTCCATCTCAAGCTACCAATATTGGTTTCCGGCTGGCAACAGCAGGGAGTTATCGCTATGATCCAGGAGCATCCCGTTACATCAAGTGAGGCAGCCTTCGTAGTTATCTGCAGTAATGAAGCAGGTAGTGTGAGCTATATCAAAATGCAGTGCAACCGTCCTCGTAGTCCCGGGCGTAGAGGCTAAGGAGTAAGTTGCATTCTCAGGGTAGTAGCCTGGATGGTGGATGTTGACATGGTGTTGCAAATCCATCCTTGGCGCCAAAAGGAAATGATATCCTGCTGGAATGAGACTCGGCGCAATTGTCGCGCGCGGCCGAAGCCGCAGACGCACTGATGGAGGGCTATCCTGGGGGGGCATTGTTTAAAGGGTACCTAACTTCTACCTTACTACTTTACACATGTGATAATTGGCGTGTCGTTTGCTCTTCTTGCAGCGCGTGTTCATAGTCAATCTTCACTAATATGTAGCTATCACGTGATAATAACCTACTCCAAACCGAAAGTATCCCTTCGTGCCTTCCTTTCGGCTAATCTAGGTACTTCTTACTGCAGCTACGTAGACAGACTTACGTAAGTGAGAGGGGCTCTTGCTTCTAGCAGCTAGCAGGCCAGCCAATCAGACCGCTCCAAATTCAGACCTCCCTTGTCACCAAACTAAACCTCCGGCGGCATTGGGAGGAAGCGCCTCACAACTTCTTCCGTTGAATATCGCCCAAGCCAATTCCTGCCGCTGGCCATTGCTCCGGACTCTGCGCTCAATTGGGCAGCACCACCCCCGCCCTGACCAGCCTCCATCATGCTGTCCCGAACTGCGGCACCGCTGAAGACGTCGCCGGCCCCGACGCTCGTGCGGGCCTGCGGCGTCTCCGCGCAGCCGTCGAGGTCGTTTGCCACGGTGCAGGATGGCGCCGCCGCCCCCAAGCGGACCTACGGCGGGCTCAAGGACCAGGACCGCATCTTTCAGAACCTGTACGGCCGCTACCCGCCCGACCTGAAGCACGCGAAGAAGATGGGCGACTGGCACAAGACGAAGGAGATCATCCTCAAGGGCCACGACTGGATCATCAGCGAGGTCAAGGCCTCTGGCCTGCGCGGGAGAGGTGGTGCCGGTTTCCCCTCCGGGTTGAAATGGGTAGGCCTTCCTCTTGCTCCTCCCTCGGCCCTTTTTTTTTTTTTTTTTTTCCTTTTTGGAGTAATAAGGACGTACTGACTTACGCCCCGGTGTTTCTGTAGTCGTTTATGAATTTCAAGGACTGGGACAAGGACAAGCGCCCGCGCTATCTGGTGGTCAACGCGGACGAGGGCGAGCCGGGCACATGCAAGGACCGCGAGATCATGCGGAAGGACCCCCACAAGCTCGTCGAGGGCTGTCTGGTGGCCGGCCGGGCCATGAACGCCACCGCCGCCTACATCTACATCCGCGGCGAGTTCATCTACGAGGCTGCCGTGCTGCAGAACGCCATCAACGAGGCATACAAGGAGGGCCTCATCGGCAAGAACGCCTGCGGCTCGGGCTACGACTTCGACGTCTATATCCACCGCGGCGCCGGCGCGTACGTCTGCGGCGAGGAGACGTCGCTGATCGAGTCCCTCGAGGGCAAGCCCGGCAAGCCCCGCCTCAAGCCGCCCTTCCCCGCCGCCGTGGGCCTCTTCGGCTGCCCGTCGACGGTGACCAACGTCGAGACGGTGGCCGTGGCGCCGACGATCTGCCGGAGGGGCGGCAGCTGGTTTGCCGGCTTTGGCCGAGAACGCAACCAGGGCACCAAGCTGTTCTGCATCAGCGGCCACGTCAACAACCCGTGCACGGTGGAGGAGGAGATGTCCATCCCCATGCGCGAGCTGATCGACAAGCACTGCGGCGGCGTCCGCGGCGGCTGGGACAACCTGCTCGCCGTCATCCCCGGCGGTTCCTCGACACCCATCCTACCTAAGCGGATATGCGACGACCAGCTGATGGACTTCGACGCCCTCAAGGACAGCCAGTCGGGCCTAGGCACGGCGGCCGTCATCGTCATGGACAAGAGCACCGATGTGGTGCGCGCCATCAGCCGCCTGAGCCACTTCTACCGCCACGAGTCCTGCGGTCAGTGCACGCCCTGCCGTGAAGGCAGCAAGTGGACCGAGCAGATCATGAGCCGCTTCGAGAAGGGCCAGGGCCGCGAGAGGGAAATCGACATGCTGCAGGAGCTGACGAAGCAGGTAGAAGGCCACACGATCTGCGGTAAGCAACGCCCCTTATCTTTTGTCATGTCCCCTTCACTCAGCTTTCCGTAGTTGGTGACTCGACTGACTCACTCCTCTGTAGCTCTGGGCGAGGCCTTTGCTTGGCCCATCCAGGGCCTCATCCGCCACTTCCGGCCGGAGCTGGAGGCTCGCATGCGGAAGTACGCCGAGGAGCAGGGCGGTGCCGCGCTGGCTGGCGGCTGGCAGCACGACACCAAGGCCCAGGGCAAACTGGTCGCCCCGGGACAGTAACTGTTAGACCGCTTTCCGGATTGGAGGGGTTGAATAGAGTGGGCATCTACAAAGAAGACGGGGGCCGAGCCACTACCACCTAAATTACAACTTTGTAAATCGTCTCTGTCTCTGCATACGCCTACTGCCTACATGGTAGCCTGGTAGGCGCGCCTGACTATGTACCTACGCTGTGTAGATCTTCTATGTTGGGGAAGGGGGCTATTGTATTTATTTTATCGTGATTCGAATGGTTGAATGGTGTTTTCGTCCAATGAGCTCGGGGTCGTCAATCCAGACTCATCACGCCTTCACTCCTGAAAACGGTCGGACGAAATCGCAAGTCTGTTGCACTTACGACTAACTGTTGTTATAATAGCTTAGATTTCATCCGACGTAGTAGTACGTTTTGCGAGCCGAGGCGAGCCAGCTGAACAATTGAGATTCGTGTGGATGCAGTGAGGCTGACTAGCACCGGAGCTGTAGCTACGGCCGGACTCGGGCAGCTTCCCCATCGGATTACTTCGCTCGTCAAACCGCGCCCCATCTGTTTACAGCATACAGATAACTTTACAAGATCGCGATTTACAGACCGACTTTCTGGATATCCACGCGTATTTCCCTTACGCCTCTTAAGCGCATACCTTTTTTGAAGAACCAAGGTGCGGGCAGGTATTGCTCGGAGCCTAAGACGCTGGACGCGAGGGAGCTTTGCGTTCGTCCGCCTGGCAATCGAGATGGCGACGCAGAGGCTGGAGCAGTTTATTCGGTTTAGTACCGACGCCGGTGAGATCCTTTTCTCATTCTTGTGCTTCCCCGAATTTTTCTTCGTTATCTCGCTCGTAAAGTCCCCGACGACGAGCGACCGTTTGGGCTCTGATGTGAGCTATTGATATGTTGCACCCCCTCACCCTCGCACAACTGTCTACGTATCAAACTCGAACTCGGCGGCGTTCGACATCTTCCTCTCATCTCATCACTCGGATCAGACTGCTAACTAATTCAATCGCTAGTTGGGCTGGAGCGTATCCTCCGCGGCGTCCAGGCGCTTCTCCAAGTCCTCACCGCCTACCCCTGGCTGCTCAATGCCCTTCTCTCACTCGTCGCCCTGACGCGAGGAGGAGCACCACCCGCCCCGGCCGACGTAGCGAGGACGGACGTAGTCCTCGTGGCTATTCGCGGGCGCGTCGCCTTGGTGCGGCGCTTCTTCCGCACCTTCCGCTTCTTGGAGAGCTTTCACGCCGCGCATCAACTCTACAGCTCCGTCTCAGCGGGTCCTGCCGCTCCTACGACAGCTCCCGCGAAGGCTCCCAGCGGTAGCAGTAGCAGCGCCGGCGGCAGCGAGCAGGAGAGGGAGAAAGACGTATCTGCTGCTGCTGCCGCCGCCCCTCTTCATACTAATCAGAAGACCAAGCGGCGAGGCTCCCCGACGCAGATATGGCTCGACATCTTGGGCCGCACTTTCAACGGGATGTACCTCCTCCTCGAGACGGCGACGCTCCCGGACGCCTTGGGCATCACGGACCTTGAGGTGTGGGGCCCCGCCCGTGCCCGCGTCCTCGGCATCGAGGCGCAGCGCTTCTGGTTCCTGGCGCTGACGTGCGGCGTCGCGTCGGGCGTGCTGAAACTGCTCACGGTGGCGGCGCACACTCCCCTGCCCGAATCGGCTAGCGAGGGCGACATAACGGGCGATGCGCCGCCTACGACCACGGCGACGACGGAAAACGGGGAAGAAGAAGGAGGAGGAGGAGGAGGAGGAGGAGGAGGAGGTGGGGAAGAGGAACAGAAAGATGGAGAGGGAGACAAAGCAGAGGGACTCGACTGGCGGAGAGAGCGCGAGCGCCTGCGCCGCATCGTGAAGGCACGCAAGGAGCAACGCGTCGTCTGGCGGCGCCTCGTACGGGCGCGCGCTAAGAACCTCGGCCGGCGGCTGCTCGCCGACGCGCTGGACCTGTTCGTCCCGGGCAGCGTCATCGGCTGGGTCAGAGCCGAGGCTGGGACGGTGGGCATTGCCATGTTCTTCAGCACCATCCTCACCGGGCTGGAGATCTGGGAACGGATGGGAGCAGAGCTGAGCCTGGTGTGAAACAGCGTGATTTATGAGAAGATTCTCTATTCTTTGTTTCAAAGCTTTAAGACTAGGTACCTACCCACGTACCTAATACACTCTGATTGAATTGTAGGATGTACAACATAAGCTAACTGTGTGTGATGGACAACCTGAACTTAAGTAGTAAGTACAAGTATCTCCTTGCCTTCTAGGCAGGAGCCTCCTGGTGCACCCCAATCACTATTTCCCCAATTTCAGGGCCCCTGTGCCTGAAGACCCCTACTAACAACGAAGCAGCCAATGAAGGCTCGCACAGAGAAGCCTTAGTGGAGTAATTCTGCCGCATAAAGGCGGTCAGAAAAATTTCCCAAAGTCTGATTCGCCATGCACGCCTCAATGGTACCGTAATTTTTTTTAGCGGTAACCTTCCGGTCCAAAGGGCAGTCACTCTCGAAGCGCTTTCCAAGTTTGCAAAAGAAAAAAAAGCATCTCCCTCTCGCGGAAGGATCACCTTTATTGCTGAAACTCCCATGCTTACTACAAAACCAGGCCTTCCCCCCTCTTGGCTCTTCTCCAATAATTCCTCTCCCGCCCTCACCGAGACGGCTGCACCCTCGTCGGCAGTACGCGACAAGGAGATCACCATGGCGAAAGATAAGAAAGTCGCAAAACCTTCGAAGAAGGCAACGGAAAAGACTTCTCGGAAATCTACGAGTAGCAATATATTCTCCGCTGTGCCCGCCGTGGCGCCCTCCCCCGCCCCCTCCCCGCAGCTGCTCGATCTCGTCGAGTCCTTCCTCTCCGAGCACTCGTTCGACAAGGCCCACCGAGAATTCAAGCAGCAGCGCGAACGGAACGGCTGGAAGGGGTCGTCGAAATCCGCAGCCAAGGCGGCGAACGGCAAACATCACTCGCTCGTCAGCGTCTTCGAGACGTGGGAGACGTCGCTGAAGGATGGCGAGGGCAGCACCAAGAAGCTGCGCACGGCAGCCGTGAAGGGCGTGACTACGGTCAGCTCGAGCAGCAGCGACGCGTCGAGCAGCTCCAGCCCCAGCAGCTCCTCCGATGAGAGCGACGGCGATGTGGATATGAAGGATGTGGCGGTGGTGGACGCCGCCACGAGCTCAGAGTCCTCGTCGAGCAGCAGCGACAGCGACAGCGACAGCGACAGCGACAGCGACAGCGACAGCGAGTCAGAGGCCGAGACGGAAGCCTCGGCTAAAGTCGCCGTACCGCCGCAGAAGGCAAACCCCCTGAAGAGGAAGGCGCAGGCAAGCGTCGATTCGTCGTCGGAGTCTGATTCTAGCTCCGACAGCTCGTCCAGCAGCTCGGAGGATGAGGATGAGCGTCCACGCCAGAAGAAGACGAAGACCTCGCCATCCACCTCGTCGGGATCGGGGTCTGGTATCAGCTCTCCGTCCGAAGACCAGCCGGAACCCAAGGCAGACACCACAGCGAAAGACACGGACGATGCGTCCTCGAGCTCGGACGAGGACTCTTCGTCGTCTGAGTCCGATTCGGACGAGGAGCCGCATTCCAAGTCGGATATCGGCAAGGCAGCCAACATTCCCCTGCCGGACTCGGGCTCGTCGAGCTCCTCTGATTCGGACAGCGACGACGAGAGCTCTGCAGACTCGGCGTCCAAGAAGGAACCCAGCAAGCCCTTGCCGAGAACGACGGCCACGTCGCCCGATAAGAACGGCTCCGATACGTCCGTCACCCTAGGCAAGACGTCCCCGCAGGTCACCCCTTCCTCGCAGTTCATCCCGCTGCCCCCCGACCCGACGATCAAGACGAACAACCGGGGCAAAAGCGCGGCCGCCCAACCCCCGCAAACTGGCGAGCGCTTCTCGCGTATCAAGAGGGATATCAACGTCGACCCCCGGCTGTCATCCAATGCCTTCAGCACCAACGCGCACGACTGGGGCCGGAAGGCGCATGACGACCTGATCGTCACCAAGGGCAAGTCGTTCACCAAGGAGAAGAACAAGAAAAAGAGGGGTAGTTACAAGGGCGGACTCATCGATACCAACGCGCGAAACGGGATCAAGTTCGATTGAAAGACGCTTCCATCAGTATCACATCATTTAGCGTTCCAGGTTAGCTTAGATCTGCCGTATAGGTTTCTTTTCTGCTACCGCCCGTCCTTTGCAGACTCCGGCGATGAGTGACATCCATTTCGCCTAATCGCTAGAACAAAATAGAGAGGCCTACAAGGCCCTTTTCGCTTTCCACCGCCCCCCCAACCGCCCCCTCACCCTGCAGTGTCTGTGTTCTGGTGGAGGCCTGAAGGCCGGGATGCCGGGATGCCGGGATGCCGGGATGCCTTGCAGTGCCCCGGACTAGCGGCTCTTTCTTTAGTGCACCTTCTACGTTGGGGGAAGCGGTGTGCGAGGACAAGCGCGCCGTTGAGGCGGATTATTTGCTGACCCGTGGACGGAGGCCCTCATTCTGAAGCCGCCGATGACGGATCGTGCGCTTCGGGTGACTCTGAATCCCGGGCTGTGAGTCTGTACTCCCT
This sequence comes from Barbatosphaeria neglecta, assembly GCA_022813145.1. Taxonomy (NCBI): domain Eukaryota; kingdom Fungi; phylum Ascomycota; class Sordariomycetes; order Barbatosphaeriales; family Barbatosphaeriaceae; genus Barbatosphaeria; species Barbatosphaeria neglecta. The sequence goes on along the minus strand of JAKLNC010000227.1, from coordinate 24,279 downwards.
GTTGTCTCCCCACCTACCCCAACCACCGGGGAGTGCTGGGTCAGGCACCCTTGGAAAGGCGACGCACGTAATTGGGAGGTTGGCATGTTGGACAACCCGATCGGGCTGCTGCCGGTGGGCTGCAGGAAACCCACAGTGTGTCGTCACTGATCGGCCACAGGCTGGAAACTCAATGGGGGAGTGGGGAGAACAGTGACACCGTCACTGCTACCGTGGGGCTGCTGGACAGCTGGGCTGGACAGCAATGGCCCAGGTGCGACGATTGAGGCAGCCCGTGGGCGCGTGCAGTCGATCAGCCCTGCCGACGGAATTGCGGGCAGCGTGCCAGAAAGACCAATCAGAGGTATGCAAGGGTTGGAGCACCGCCACCGCCATCGCCCATCCAGTCCGGTAGGTACGTATCTGGTTGCCAAGCAAGATCGCGTAGGGGCTGGAGGTGTGATAGACGGCAGTGGACAGGCAGCATGGACGGCTGGGCGGATGGACGGGCTGACAGTTCTGCTTGGCCAACCCCACCATATATGCTGTACTTCGGACACGGGCACACGGGCCTCACGGGCGTGGCCTTGCAGGTGGGCAGCATTGACAACTCATGGAAGAAGCTATCGCACGAAACAGCCAGAGAGAGCTTCCCGCTCACGCATTAGCGCAGCTGTTAAGGCGCGCACACCGTTACTGGCCATTACACACGTCTCTCATAACCGCCCCGCCGGAGCTGAGGTTGCGAGCCGCGATTCCTCGTTTGCGCGCAGCCTGCCAACGGGCCTCACCGACAAAAACAAGCACTCGCGCGCAAACAGCTCCATAGGACGCCCTCCCCTCCGGGCTCTACTCGAATCTTGCCAGAACCGGGTCGCCCTTCTTATACATAAGCGCCTCCGGCTCTCGGTGAGGGCGACCTCTCATCTTACAGCGCCGACGCACGAGGGCGAACGATTGAGTGACCCTGGCTTTATCTCCGCCGCTAGCCAGGCTCAATCGGCATCTCACGATAGACGTCCGCCGTCGCCACTCGACCGCCTGCGCGACTGTTTTGATGGGCGCTGCCTGCAGCAACGTGGACTCCGACGGCTGCGACAATGTGGAGGAGGGCCCGGAGCCGGCGGGCCTCAAGCCGATGAACTCGAGGCTGGTCAAGAAGCAGCCGGCCCAGCACCCTGCGCCGCGGGCGCATGGTGCGCGGCGGCTCAGCGAGCGCGGCGCCGCCCAGCGCGCCGCGCGCCAGCGGGATGCGCAGTACGACAACGTGCAGGCCTTGAACAAGCACATCCGGGCCAGATCGCAGCCGCGCCAGAGGACGGTCTTGGACCGCTGCCCCGCGAGCCCCCCCGGCACCTTCGCGAACGCCAGCGACTACATGGCGCAGCGCCAGGAAATCGTCTCGCGGGAGGGCGCCCTGGCCTTTGACTACCGGTGCTCCCAGCTCGCGTCGGAGGGGGAGCGCCGGGCCAACGACATCATCCAGGCCCTGAAGCTGAGCGACAAGGTGCGGGTCTTCGATGCCGAGGAGCCGCGCGTGGACCCTACGGGCCAGCGGCACCCCCGCTTCGCCGGAGACCACTTCCTCTCCAACCGCGATCTGATCGAGAAGACGGCGCTCTTCAGGGTCGCGCAGAAGATGCCCAAGGGGGCGCACCTGCACGTGCACTTCAACGCCTGCCTTCTCCCGCACGTGCTCCTGGACATCGCCAAGGATATGGAGCGCATGTTCATCACGAGCGACCTGCCCTTGGTGGCGGACCAGGACCGCCTCAACTACGCGCGGTGCGAGATCCAGTTCTCCATCCTGGCGCCGGAGAAGGAGAAGCCGGGCAACCTGTTCGCGGCGGGGTACGGCGACCGCCGCACGATGAAGTTCTCCGACTTCCTGGCCGAGTTCCCGGTGCACTACACCGCCTGCTCGGCCGAGGCGTGGCTCGTCGACAAGGTCGTCTTCCACGAGCGAGAGGCGCACAGCGCGCTCCAGACGCAGAACGGGGCCTGGGAGAAGTTCAACGGGCGCACGCGCATGATGAAGGGCCTCTTCAACTACGAGACGGCCTATCGGCGCTACACCCACCTCTGCCTGCAGCAGTTCGTGGACGACAACATCCAGTACGCGGAGATCCGGCCCAACTTCATGAAGACCAACCAGCTGTGGACCGACGACGGCACGAGGCAGATCGACAACGCCGGCATCATGGGAATCATCATCGAAGAGTACGAGAAGTTCCAGGCCGCGAACCAGGGGGCGTTCGGCGGGCTGAAGATCATCTACTGCACGCCGCGGTCGTTTTCCAACGAGCTCGTCCGGTTCTCCCTGACCGAGTGTATTGAGTTCAAAAAACGGTGGCCGAGATGGATCGCAGGTGAGTTCTCGTCCCTCTCTTCCCCCGTGTCGCTGCTCGCGCGACTGACCCACCCAGGGTACGACCTCGTTGGGGAGGAATCAAAGGGCCACCCCCTGAAACACTTCGTGCCGGAGTTCCTCGAGTTCCGGCAGCAGTGCAAGAGGGAAGGCCTCGAGATACCGTTCCTCTTCCACTGCGCGGAGACGCTGGACGACGGGACGGACACGGACGGCAACCTCGTCGACGCGCTGTTGCTCGGCTCGAAGCGCATCGGCCACGGGTTCGCCCTCGCACGGCACCCGTACGTGATGGAGCAGATGAAGCGGCAGAACATCTGCCTGGAGGTCTGCCCCATCTCCAACGAGATCCTCGGGCTGACGTCCCGGGCGAACGGTCACTCCATGTACCCGCTGCTGGCCAACAACGTCCACTGCACCGTGAACAGCGACAATGGCACTCTATTCAGGTCAGCTCAGCTCAGCACTCCAGCTTATCTCCCCCGAGAATGATGAGCAAGGTAGCTAACGCACGGAGGCAGATCCACGCTCTCGCACGACTTCTACCAGGTCATGGTAGGCAAGGCGGACATGACGCTCTTCGGCTGGCGGCAGCTCATCGAGTGGAGCCTCCAGCACGCCTGCATGTCAGACGACGAGTACAGGCAGGCCTACGACCGCTGGCTGCACGAGTGGAACAGATTCATCCGGTGGATCCTAGAGGTGTACAGCACCGAAGAGAAAGCTCTACCGCCGTTGCCTCCTGAGCCACCGCTGCCGACAGAACCTCGAGCGTCCTCAGTGGGGACATAGGGGAGCGGCCGTGTCGTTCTCGATTTCCTTTCCATTTTTTCGACGCGGTGACGGACGATCGCGCTCGGACTGATGATGATACCTCTTGTGTGTTTGTATTAGCGTTTTCGTTTTTTTTTTTTTTTTTTTATCAAAGTCTCCTTCTTTCCCTCGCTATTCGCGGCCTTAAAAAAAGAGGGTTTTGATATGCTTGCTTTACGTGTGCACGATGACGATGAAAGAAGAGTAGGCACCTACGGACATGGGGCTCTACGCTGGGCGTGGATGGGACAAGGAGTTGGCAAACCGGGCGGGCATTTTGGAGGGGGTTAACGACGCAACGTTACCGTTTTGGGCACTGGGGATATGAGCACTGAGTTGATGCGTAAACAACAGGCAGCACGTAGATCGGGTACGTACCGAGGTACGGAGTAGGTACACGAGCAGATGGGAATACAAAGGAAGAACGTAAGACGGTGCAGGATGCCTTTCGAGAATGCCTTCTCTTTATTGCCCTCTTTCTCCCTCCTTCTTTGTCTTACACACACGCACACACACACACACGCACACACACACACACACAAACACACACACACACACACACACACACACACACACACACACACACACACACACACAAACACGACTCTAGAAGCACAGCATTATGGCTGTGACGTGGCGCGGGCTGTGTATTACATTGCTGAATGCCATAAGTGGGAGACAAAGAGGCGAGTGTGCGAAAGAGAAAAGCCAGCAAGCCAACAGCGGGGTTTCCCTTGCAGACGGCCCTGAAAGTCGTTGATAGCGTCTACCCTATCCCCAACTTCCTACTAGCCTAGTGTTGGAGACCTATTGGCTACTAGGACTATGCCACCTTAGGTACGTAGCTTTGGGTATCCGTGGCGTTGCAACTTGGAGAAGACAGAGGATTCCATGGTAGTACCTATCCATAACGCTGGGGCGGAGCGCGGCCGAAAGCGCCACGGGCCGAGAGAGGCGGCCGTGAGGTGTTTTAGCTTGCCGCCCGTCAGGCGCTTTGCTCCCGCACTTAGGTATTGAATGGAGGGCAAAGCCACCTTCGGGCGACGTATGTGCCCCGTCACTCATACCGCGACGGTAGTCGTACTCCGTGCACATCACAAAACCGATCCTGGCTATCACGGAAAGAAAAGGAAAGAAAAAAAAAACCATTTCGGGAAATGCTGCGCTCGGTCTGGGCAATGGCTGATTCGATGGCTGATTTTGAAGACTACAGCGCCCCCTAGGTAAGTCATACGCTGATTAATAGGTCATTTACAGCGGCGTATACGCTGTTGTTGTAGTACACTTAGTAGCGTATGCAACCCACTGCGGCTGAGCCACGTCCCATCATATCACAGCGCTGCCAGTGCGGAATTGGATCCATTTGCTCTTCGCCAGTCGCCGCCGCCCCCGTAAACATAAGAGTACCGTCCGTGCAACAAACGGCCGCCCAACGACATCGAGAGCCCGAGGCTGGCCAAACGGGCCCGGCTGGGAGGAGAAACGGCAACTCGCGCCAAGCTCCAGTCGTTTGCACATCGCTCAGACTTGATCCCACCTTGCCAAGAAGTGGCTAGGCTTGGCGGGCCAAGACCGTCTGCGGATTGCGAGGACGGGCGTGCTCAAAATGCCTGCCCCTGCCCACCCCTTAATGGTTTCTGCTTTCGTCGCGGTGCTATCGATATCCTCTGCGCCTCTGCTACATCTCCTACGGAGCATTGCCTGACGGATGCTACCGGATCTGCCTCCCTCTATTTTGTATTCGTATCCAGTGGGCATCTTCCTGATGAGCTAGCTGATCCTCCGACCGACCGTCCACCCACCCACCCACCGAGCAACCTCGCTCCTTCCTCTCCTCCCTTCCTCGGGCCGCCGTCCTCTCTCCCCTCCCTCCCTCACGACCATGTCCGGGTCCAACGGCGGCGACGGACCGGCCACGGAGCCGACGGGCGCGGCGGCGTGGTTCCCCACACTGCCGCCCTTCACTGTGGACGCCTCGCAATGGCGGCTGGACGTGGTGACGCTGCTCGCCGTGATCGGCGAGTCGGCCATGGCCGAGCACTCGCAGGCCATCACCGCGTCCTTCCTGTGCCTGCTGCCGCGCATCTTACCGGCGCCGCAGGCCCTGCTCAAGCCCTCCCGCCCGCCGCGCATGCCCGAAACGCCGGCCAAGATGTCGGGCGTCTACTCGGGCGTCGTGCTCGACACCGTCGGCTTCTTCGCCAACATCATCACCCCGCTCGACGATCTGTCCCCCTACGCGTTCAAGGCCATCGAGATCAAGCACAAGTACGCCTACGTCGCGGACGCGGACCGGGATTGCGCGGGGCCGGATGCGGACGAGACAGGGAGGAGAACAAGTGGCGTCCTGGCGCCGGGGTCAACCTGGTCGAGCCTGACGGGCTGGTTCGGGCGGAATGGCACGGCGGGCAGCAGTTTCCGCGGCGGTGCTCTCGGCACTGGCGGTAAGACGAGAAGACGTGGGATCCCTCCCTCGCCGGCCATCCTGGAGGAGGGCGGTAATGAGGCGGACGCGAGGGCGGATGCCCGGACCGAGAAGGGGTGTGGCGGCCGCGGCGGCATCCTAGGGCCGGGATCACCCGGCCGCGCTAATGTGACTTTCAGCGGCGACCTGGAGCCGGGCGGACCGACGGCGCCCGGGCCCGGGGGCCTGAAGAAGCGGCTGACGATGAAGGACAAGGTGGCCGACTTCGTGTCGAACCCGTCGCTGGGGCGGCGGGGGTCGTTCAAGCGGCCTGCGGTGCCGGTGCGGCTGTACAGCCCCGTGCACGTGCTGTCGGTGTTCAGCTTCCTGCTGACGATCGCGCTGCTGACCTGCGCCATCAAGTGGCAGGACGGCCCCGCCATCATGGCGGTGTCGCTGGTCAGCCTGGCGTCGTCCGTCGTGGGCTACGCGAGCTGGTGGCAGCCCATCCTGATGAACCTCACGCGTACGGGGCCCGTCCTCCCTTCTCAGCTCCTCTCCTATTCTCGCTGACAGCCGGCCGTTGCAGACTCCAATAAGGTGCCGCCCGGCGACATCGTGATCCGCACGCGCGTGGGCGCGTTCATCTACATCAAGTGTAAGGAGGAAGTGGCCCGCGAGCTGTACTCGGGCACGGAGGAGTGCAAGTACCGCGTGGGCGAGCGGCTGTACCGGCTGCTCATGGGCCTGGGCACCATCCTGCTGATGGTGAGCGTGGTGCTGCTGGGCAACTGCAGCTGGAACATGCAGCTCTTCATCGGCGCGAGCTACGTGCTGCTCAACGGGCTGTACTGGGCCATGGGCATGCTGCCCAAGAGGTACTTCTGGGACCTGAGCCGGTACGAGTGGGACGACATCACGCCGGAGGACGCCAAGCACGCCGAGAGCGCCAGCCGGGACGCCCCGGGGCTGGGCGACCGCGAGCGCATCCCCAGCTTCACGCGCACGCTGTGGTACGTCATCCGCGAGACCAAGCACACCGGCTGGGTCGAGCGGTCGGGCGCCGCGCCGGGCACGGAGCAGTGGAAGGAGTGGCTCGCCCAGGCCAACGCGGCCGCGCGCCGGGGCGACGCCCAGTGGCGGGCGGTCGAGACCAAGGACGCCATCATGCAGGCCGCCAAGAGTGGCAACGAGGACGACGACGACGATGACGACGTCGGGCACGGTGGCGGGCTCGACGGGCCCGGCGCCGACGCCGCCCCCGAGCGTCCGCGCAGGGCGGGCACGCGGCGCGGGACCGACTGGGCCGAGCAGCACGCGCCGCTCAGCGAGGTCCAGGACCACCGCCGGCCGTCGGCTACCGCTGGCACGCTGTGACGTGGAGGCCCGCCGTGTCGTGGACATGGTGCGACGATGGATAAATCACCCCCATATATGTTCAATACTATCTGACCCTATATCGACTGCATACTGCATAGCAGCGAGGTGTTTACGGACTCAGGAGACTTCAGGGGGCGTTTTCGTTAGAAGCCCAAAGGGACGTACGTTTAACGAGGGTCTATTATTGCATGGCTTTATGCTTCATTACACACGTATACTCCCATACCTTGCATAGCAGGTGGACCGGATGACTGCTTGCTGCTGAAATACCCGACCTTCTAGATTGGGCGATGTTCGAGTTTGGCTGGTGACCTCGGCAATCTATCCCCCCCGAGCTTTCGACACGCCATTTCTTGTCTCCCGCCCCTTTGAATTCGACAAGTACGCCCATCGCAATATAGCGTACTCGCCACAAAACGACAGTCTGTCGACGATCTCGCCCGCGAGGCTTCGTGCGAAAATCTGGAAAAGCGACAGCGGTGTCAGGCCGGAATCCACTTCGCGTTCTACAGAGACGGATCCATCCCACGTGCAAGACGTAGCGCTGTAATGCAGGGATCAAAGTGCTAAAAGGCGGGCCTGTAATCCGTTATACCGCCTGTACTCCACTAGAAGCCCCTCCGAAGGCGCATGTATCCGTGTCCAGCGAGGATCAACCCCTCCAGGTCGCTCACCACTAAAAGCTTCTCGACTGGCAGTTCGGGTGCCGTGCCGCCCATCCATGGATCCCAAGAGCTGCCATTCACACACCAAATGCAGGCTGCCGATGGCACAGTGCGTGGCTGTGGCGTTCTGGCATTCGTTTATTTCCCCGTGGATCGGCGTCGGCCTGCTGCTCCCCCTCGTTCGCTTGCTGGCTCTCACCCCATCCCCACCCTCGATCCCGTCCCGCCCTTCTCGGCGACGACTACCTACCTGCGACCTCCCATCTACGGAGTCATACCAACGAGAGCCGGGAATGTGCGGAGGAGCTACTATGGATGAGACCACGGAAACCCGCCCGATCTAGCAGCTCGCCGTGTCTGTGCCGTGCCTTGTGCCTTCGTCCCTCGTCCTTTTCGATCCTCCCGGCTGGCGCAACCGGGAACTACCTGGTATCTGGTCAGTAACGTCGGCCGCTAGATGCATATCTGTCGAGAAAGTCCTCTCCGACGTCGAGGAAGTGGGCGGGCACGCAATCAAAACGGCGCCCATCTCCCTGCCGCCCCCAAGTATTACGGTACCAGTCCCGTACCTGATTGATCAGGACTACCTACCTGACCTGCTGTGCCTGACCTACCTGCGTACCCAGTACGTAGGGTTGCTATAATACTATACGGTTATACAGTACTTAAGGCAGGCGTCTGCTGTCGCCTGCCCTCCTCGCCGGCACCATGAGGAAGGGACTCTTTTCACAGCGGCAACACCGCGGCTTCGCGTCGGACTCTAGGGCGCGGATCCCCTCCAGTCTCTTCGGAAACAGCAGCAGCAGCAGCAGCAGCAGCAGAGATACCGCTACCGCTCTTCCTACGATTGCGACAGCGGCGGCGCCAGAAGAAGAAGCATCGTCGCCGTCGGACACCACCCGGCTGCTCGAGGAGGAGGACGTAGACGACAACGACGACGACGACGACGACGACGGGTACGACGGGTACGACGGGTACGGCGCCCCGACCATGGCGGGCAAGCGGCTGGTCAGCAAGGCGACGCTGCGCCTGCACTTTCTGTGCGCTTTCTATGCCATAGGGTCTTTTGTCTGGGGGTGCGTCCTGTCCTCTCTTTTCTTCTCCCTTCCTTCTCCCTTCCTTCGTCTCCTTCCCTCTCTCCCCTCTCTCTCCTAACTAACTCGGAAACCACCCCCCTCTCTACCCCCCCCCACAGATACAACGTGGGCGTCCTCTCGTCCGTGCTCGTCCATCCGGGCTTCGTGGAGCAGCTGGGCCACCCGGACGCGGCGCGCAAGGGGGTGATCACGGCGATCTACTACCTGGGCACGTGGCTGTCGTACGTGTTCCTGTCGCGCGCGGCCAGCGACTATCTGGGGCGGCGCTACGCCGCGCTGGTGGGCACGCTTGTGGCCTGCTTCGGCACGGCGCTGATGGCGGGCGCCACGGGGCCCGGGGCCTTCGCCATGGTCATCGCCAGCCGCATCATCTCCGGCGTCGGCGTCGCCATCGTCAGCTCCAGCGTGCCGCTGTACCAGAGGTGCGCTCCTCTCCTGCTTCTCGCTCGTCTCCCGCGGCCCAAATTTGCCGATACTGACTCTTCTCTCGGACTCTTCTCTCGACAGCGAGATTGCGCCGGCCCGCGAAAGGGGCAAATTCGTGGTCATGAACCATATCGGCTTCGTGGTGGGCCTTGCCGTCGGTTTCTGGTGAGGACATCCTGACTGCATCCCCTACCAGCTCCCGATCGCTGGCGACCCGCCAGTGGTGCTGACCTGCGCATCCGCGGATGTAGGGTCGGCTACGGCGTCACCTTCTGGACGACGCCCCGGGGCGACTACGTCGGCTGGCGCTTCTCGCTCGCCCTGGAGTTCGTCCCCGCCGCGATCTTCGCCGCCGGGCTGCCCTTCCTGCCGGAGTCGTAAGCCGTCCCCTCTCCTGTCTGTCCGTCCGCCCGTCTGCCTGTGTAGGCACCTACCTGCCTGCTGCGCATCGGAGCTAAATTAACGCCGTGGACGATGGCAGCCCGCGATGGCTGGTAGAGACGGGCCAGGTCGAGCGCGCGCGCAAGGCGCTGCACTACTTCCGCGAGGGCCGGTTCGCGCCGGACGCTATCGAGACGGAGCTCCGCGAGATCCGCGCGTCGGTGACGGCGTACCAGGCCTCGGGGCTGAACTGGGCGTCGCTGTTCCGGGAGCCGTCCCTGTTCAGCCGGCTGTGGCGGGCCTCGCTGCTGCAGTTCATGGCGCAGATGTGCGGCGCCACGGCGATGAAGTACTACCTGCCGACGCTGTTCAAGGCGCTGGGCCTGGGCCGGCGGCTGTCCCTGCTGGCGGGCGGTATCGAGAGCACGCTTAAGATCGGCTGCACTATCATCGAGATGCTGGTGATCGACCGCGCCGGCCGCCGGGACACCATGGCCGCGGGCGCAGCCGTCATGGCCCTGGCGATGCTGGTAAGCGTCCCGTCCCGACCCTAGCTGCTTCTCACCCTCGGCCAGAACTAACGACGACCTTCTCCCCAGATCAACGGCGCGTTGCCGATGGCGTACCCGGGCAACGTCAACCGGGCGGCGGACTACACGTGCATCGTCTTCGTGTTCATCTACTCCCTCGGCTACAGTCTCGGCTTCGGCCCCGCCGCCTGGGTGTACGGCTCCGAGGTGCGTCTGTCTGCATATCTTTCTCTCCCAGCACTGTGGACGATGAACACTCTACTAACACGCTCGATGGGTGGGTAAGATCTTCCCGACTCCCCTGCGGGCCCGGGGCCTCAACCTGTCGGCGTCGGCGGGGGCCATCGGGTCGATCGTGGTGGCGCAGGTGTGGCCCGTGGGCATCGACCGCCTTGGGCCCAAGATCTACTTCTTCTTCATGGCGGTGAACCTGGTCTGCGTGCCTGTGAGCAACCCCCCCCCTCGGCTCTATTTATGTCCTACAGCTTCGTATGCTGACTCCGGCAGATCATCTACCTCCTGTACCCCGAGACCAAGGGCCGCGCGCTGGAGGACATGGACGCCCTGTTTGGCACTGCGCCAGCCGTGCGCGCGGTCGAGATCGCGCAGGGCGGCGACGAGGACGAGGACGACAACGACGCGGAGGCCCTCACGGCCGAGCGGAGAGCCAGTCGCGCTGCGAAGCTGGTCTGAGGCCGCTTCTTGTGAGAGCATACGGGATGATATCTTGTCTCGAATACGGTGATATCTTATCTCGGATACGGTGATATATCTGCCTACACTACTTGGGCTCCTACTTCTCAATCTATCTTAGTACATACATATATGCCTTACATACAGGTGCTTATCTACAGGTACCTAGTCCCCTACCTCCCTACCCCTACCCTAATCGGCAACGCCGGGCGGCAGCAGCGAGATATAGTCCAACGGCGCGGGCTCGCTGCCGTCGGGGGTGCCCAGGACGGTCAGCGTATCACCAGCGCGTACCTCAACGGCGGGAAAGGTGACGCGGGCGGCGGAGTGGGCGTCCAGATAGGCGGACGGCGCGTGGCCGAGGCGGCGCTCCAGATCGCCTCTCCAGCGGCCGACGGTGCGCCCGCCCACGCGCAGCTCCCAGGCCGACTGTCCGCCCGCGAGGTCGAAGTAGTTGACGGCGATGTCGAACGTGCCCGCCGCGGGGGCGTCTCCGTCCTCGCCCAGGTCGAAGGCGAGAACGACGGTGGCGGACGCCGGCGCGGCGGTGGCGTTGGTGACCGTGACGATGGCCGTCGCGCCGGAGGCCGCCTCGGAGGGCCGCACGGCGTAGGGTCGGTAGCCGTCGAGGGCCATGTCCTCGGCCTCGATGCGGTATGGGTGATGGCCCACGCGGCCGCGGGCGTCCGGGGGGTGGGCGCCCGTCATGTTGTGGTAGAAGTTGCAGATGGCGTCGCGCCAGACCAGTGCGTGGCCGGCCTGGTACTCGAGGCGGAAGAGCACGTCTTCGAAGCGGCTGTTATGGCTACTATTCCCTCCCACTTCGGTGGTGGCGTCCTGGGCGAAGTAAGGGCGGAGGGAACGCCACTGCGCGGCGAAGGCCTGAGCCTGAGCGGCGCCGGCGTAGTGGGCGTCGTAGAAATGCTGGAGCACCGTCGTGTTGGCGCCGCGCAGGCGGTGCGTCCAGGGCACGTGGTGGAACCAGAGCAGCAGCTCGTCCGGCGTCGTCTCGGGCCTCTCGAACGCGTCGGCCACCGGGGAGGGATACTGGCCCGCGAAGCCGGTGCCGTTGCCCACGGAGCGGTCCATGCCGATGCCGGCGCGGTCGGCGCGCGTCCACATGCCCCAGCCGTTGCCGTCCTGCGAGGCCGGGGCGGGCCCGTAGTGCGTGTACAGGATGTCCGTCAGCGTCTGCACGCCGAGGTTGCCGCTGTAGCCCTCGTAGGCCGGCCAGGAGGCCATGGAGATGTTGGCGAGGGTGTCGACGACGACGGCATCGATGGGGCGGAAGGTCAGGCGCGCCCAAGCGCGCACCAGCGCCTCCGGGTCGGCGGCGGCGGGGTCCCAGGCGGTGTAGCCGTAGGCGTACAGGTTGGCCATGGCCGTGTGGCTGCCCAGCCAGGTGTCGGAATCGCCGGCGTTGACCACGGCGGCCGCGCCGGACACCAGATCGCGCACGCGCGAGAGTCCGGGGCGGGCGTCCGGCACGCGCAGGTCGAAGTCGAGCACGGAGCGCCACAGCGGCGGCAGGTACACCAGGTGGCTCTGCTGGCCGAGGTACTCCTGGGCGACTTGCAGCTCGATGGCGGCGGACGTGCGGCGCAGGTGAGCAAATAAGGGGCTGGGCGGCTCGCGCACCTGGAAGTCGACGGGGCCGTACTTGACCTGCACCACGACGTTGGCGTCGAAGGCGCCGTCCAGACCGCGGAAGTAGTCCACGGCTGCGCGGGCCCGGTCGGCGGTCCAGTCGGCCTCGTCGAGGTGGTTGTCGTACACGAACGCCCGGAAGAGCAGCACGCCGTCTCGGCTGCCCCCCCGCCGCAGCGCCCGCGCGAAGAGGTTCGCCCCGTCGGCCAGCGTGCGGTTGTAGGCCAGGGGCCCCGGCTGGCCCTCCGAGTCGGCCTTGACCAGATAGCCGGCCAGGTCGGGCACGCGGGCGTGCAGCCGCGCCGTCACGTCGTCCCAGAAGGCCACCACGGCCGGGTCGAGCGGGTCGAAGGTGGCCAGCCCGCCCAGGGTGCGCGGCGAGGCGAAGTTGAGGGACACGCCCAGCCGCACGCCGTAGGGCCGGAAGGCGTCGGCGAGGCGGCCCAGGCCGGCCACGTTGTCGGCGGAGAGCAGCGCGGCGTCGGCGTTGACGTTGTTGACCACCACGGCGTTGACGCGCACCGACGCCAGCAGGCGCGCGTACTGCGCCGCCCTGCTCAGGTCGGCCCGCACGCGCCCCCCCGCGAAGAAGAGCGAGCGGCCGCCGTAGCCGCGCTCGATGCTGCCGTCGAGGTTGTCCCACTGGTTGGCCCAGCGCACCGCCAGCCGCGGGCTCGACGCGTAGTCGACCCCTGCCGCCCCCGTCACGTTGCCCTGCGCCAGCAGCGACAGGTACTCGAACGCGCCGTACAGCGCCCCGCGCTCGTTCTGGCCCAGCACCAGCACCCGCCCCGTGGTGCCGTCCGCGCGCAGCCGGAAGCCGTCTTCTCCGAGAGCGTCGTCGTGGCTGCCACCACAGAGCTGCGCGAACGCCGTCACCGTGCCGACCACCACGGCCGGCTCCGACGAGGACCCCGCGCAGATGCCCCTCCCATCGTCGTCGTCGTCGCCCGAGCTGGGCGCCGGCAGCTGCACGCCGAGGATGCCCTGGAGGCCCGCGTGCAGCTCCTGCCCGGCTGTGTAGACGGGGCTCGAGCGCGAGTCGCTGAGGGCCACGATGCGCGACGGCAGGGTGACGTTGGCCGCGTCGACGTCGATCGCGTCGAGGATGGACTGCTCCAGCCGCGCGTAGCGCAGCCAGCCGTCCTGCCCCGTCTCTGCGCGCGTGAGGCCCGCGAGGCCCGCGACGCTCGCGAGACCGAGGGACGGCCAGCCCAGGGGTGCGGCAGCCAGGCAGAGGGGGAGAGGGAGAGGGCGCCGCATGCTTGTTGTTGTAGGTCGATGTTCCCAGCGTACCTTGCCTCATCTCGCCCTACCTTACCCAGCTACGGGGGGGAAATACCGAAGATGTACTCGCCTGCTGCTACTTCGGCGTGGGCTCCTCCTCGCTGCGGTCGCCCATTCAGCCTAAGCAAACACACCTAGGCAATGTACTTACAGAACTCATGCCGAGTAGAGCCCGCCCGTGTCGCGGCCCGGAAGGGAGGCTTAATCCCTTGATCCCTTGTCATTGTTTTCGCGGCAGAGTGCATCCGCACTGGCAGGCTGGGAGCCTTCGGTGCGAACTGTAGCAGTTGGTACTGCAGGGCGCACGTCTCCCTATCGCGATGCGTTCCGGTTCCCCACAAGGCTGTGCTGCTCCTCACTAGAAGTTAGCAGAGCTCACGAAGCCTCCTTACCTATGTACCATCGTGAACATATGCCCTCCACGCCTGCGAAGGGAAGTCGTTGCACACATCCGCCCAGCGCACATCCGCCCAGCGCACACCCGCCCAGCGCACACCCGCCCAGCGCACACCCGCCCAGCGCACATCCGCCCAGGGACACCGGCTCGCTTTGTGAAGATCGCTTCATCACGGTCGTCTCGCTGCCTGGCACAAAAAAGGGGACACCTGAGCATCGCCCTCGGTACCTCCCGTCTGGTGTCCCCGTGGCTCCAGGAAGAGGTGGCACCGCGCACGGCGATCGAGCTCACGCGGGCGCGGTCGCAGTCCGGTGGACAGCCATCACCATCGCGCGGGCGGATGAGCTGGTGGAGGCTTGAGATTAAGCGAGCCTTGCGCTCCGCGCCGGACGTAGGTACATGGATCTACCTCGGAGAGGTAGCAGCTTGAAAGTAGAGGCCAACCCACCTCGGGTGGCCTGCGTGTCACCTTCCGAGGACCTCGGTAGAGTACAGGGCGCAGAGCCGGAGCACCGGCCGAGAAAGTCTGCGTAGGACTGCCATCACGCCACCTCTCTCTCGGCCGGTAGGGCGGGATCAATGGAGGTCTGGATCCGGCGGGACGGTCTCGTCGGCATCGACGGATACGGTGGAAGCGGGAGGAGGTACTCGTACGGTACGTCCACGGACGTGTCTGGTAGGGATTGCTCGGTGAGCTGCGCCGTCGAAGTGTCGACTTGGATGTAGGTAGCATCGTCCCGGCTGCATCTGACCTGCTGCAGCTCCAGTCGGTGGAGGGGCTGTTTCCATCGCTTTGTCCATGCGGTTAGCCGGGGTTTGTCCGCTCCTAGTGGGCCGCGTGTGTCTTACCCCACCGCCGTCCAGGCCCCAGCACCCCAGCCAGAGCCAAGAGGCGACTGCCGTTCCACTGAGGCCCAGCTTCTGGGCCAGGCCTTGGAATCCTGGGCAGCCGGTGCGTCCGTGAGAGCCGCCCGTGAGAGCCGCCCGTCTGTCCATTTCCACGGCCCCTCACTGCAGCTCGTCGTGGTTGCGTCTGCCATTGTTGACCGTCTCGGCGTGCCTCGTCTTCTATGGCTCGCCAGCCCAGCAGCGTACAGCGTACAGCGTACAGCGTACAGCGTATAGCGTACAGCGTACGGCGTGCGTACAGCGTATAGCGTACGGCGTACAGCGTGCGTACAGCGTATAGCAGCGTGCGTACAGCGTACTTACGGCCCAGCGAGTCCAGCGAGCTCGAAGCCACAAGTACCCAGGCGGTCCGTACCTCCCTTGTTCTCGTGCCACCAGAAGGCCCGAGCTTTCGCTATCTCGCCCGCGCGATAGCGCCCTTCAGCTCCCGTTTTCTTTTTCTGCGCCTGGGCTCCAGCACCTGGGCTCCAGCACCTGGGCTCCAGCACCTGGACTCCAGCACCTGGACTCCAGCGCCCGGGCTCCAGCAGGGCTCCAGTGCCTGGGCTCCAGCGCCTGGTTCCAGCGCCTGTGCACCTGCCATGCCTTCCGAAGAGGGCATCTGCCGCCCATCCCTGCGGGCGATAACGTCAGTCAGCAACCTCGAAATCCCGTATGCAGAGCAAACAAGCTCGCTCCTCTCCACGCAACACTACTACCCTCTCTCCTCGACACTGCCCTCTCCTCGACACTGCCCTCTCTCCTCGACACTGCCCTCTCTCCTCGACACTACCCTCTCCCCTCGACTCTCCCCTCTCGCTATCACCTTCCGACCTCATAAATATCCGCGGAAACCACCTGGCGGCCAGAATATCGTCTCGGGCCTGCTCCAATCCGGTCCGCCGCTAGAGCTGCGGGATAGACGCAATCCCGCCGCGCGCGTCTGGGTCGCTGCAGCAGATCCGCCGGCATAAGGTCAGTACCTGCTTAGTGTCTACGCTCCAGTTTAGTCACCACTTACCTCCTACCTCGCCTGGCGGGTTGGTTCCCTGAGGAGGAGGTGCCTAACCTTCACCCTCCTTGCTTGGCCCGCCGCTCGCTCGACTCCCGCCGATCCGACCGAAGACTATCCACCCCTTCTTCTCTTCCCCCCCCTCCCCCCCGTCCCCCCAATCCCCAATCGATCTCAGCTTACCCCTTCCCGAATGCAATTCCCAGGTATCCTCCTCCGACAGTCCCCCAAATAAGCGTCCAACGCGGCCCTCTCCGAGGTGCGACGACGCCAGTGAGCCGATTTCGAGCTCGCTTCGTCGCCATGGGGAACTCCAACACCAAGGAGGCGCGGGGCGATCCCCGAGCCCACAGAGCCGGCCTGGCTTCCAACAACGCCTTCGCTGCGTCGTCGTCCCAGGCCGCCGACCGCTCCCGCGCCAACCGCTCGGATCTCGGAAACCTCCTCGGCATAACACCCCATGCGGGATCCAGCACGGAGCCGCCGTACGAGCGGCGAGAGACGAAGCAGGAGCGAGAGGCCAGACGCCTGGAGCGGGAACGCCAAGCCAGGCTCGCCGAGCGGGAGAGGAGCATGAAGGAGGAACACGTCGATGGGGGCTATCTCGTCACCCTGGGCACGTATGTCGGCTCCGAGGACTTTAACAAGGGGATCGTCCGACAGCTGCAGGTAAGCTCATCGGTGCCGGAGCCTCTGGGATCTTTCGCACGGCGCCTCCGTCTTCTTCTTCTGGCTAACGCGCCGTTTTTTTTTCTTTCTCCTTTTCGTCCCGGCCCAGATCGAGCGGAAGATCGCTCCCTTCTGGCGAGGGCTCCAGGATTTCTCCGAAGATTGGACGGAGCCCCAGATCATCGCGGCTGCTCGCGGGCTCCCTATCCCGCCGCCCGACCAGACGCCGACCGACGAGCTCGTTCCCCAGCTCCCCCGGCCGGAGTCGCCGGCACCGCCGGCCGTCCACAACCCGAATAGCCTCACGGTGCCTATCGGCGGGAGGTCGTTATCCGCGGCTTCGGACAAGAGCGCGTCCAATCCCGGCTCGGCTCTGCCCTCCCCCGGCGCCGCCGGTTCCACGAAGGGAAGCTCCCCCGGCCCCTTCAAGCCTCGGGCCAAGGCGCTCGCGGCCGCCCTCAGCGGGAACTCGCGCAACGGCTCGACCACCGACATCGTCCCGCGCGAGATCCAGCTCGCCCGCGACCCCTTCGTCAACGGCCAGCCGCTCGAGGTCTTTCTGTACAAGGACGGGTTGGAATGCCCCATCTGCTTCCTGTACTATCCCCCCTACCTGAACCATACCCGCTGCTGCGACCAGCCCATCTGCAGCGAGTGTTTCGTCCAGATCAAGCGCCCCGATCCTCACTACCCGGAGGGCCACGGAGACAATAACGATGGCGGCGCGGCCGAGACTCCGCAGGAGCAAGCCGGCCAGCTCATCTCCGAACCTGCGTGCTGCCCCTACTGCCAACAGCCCGAATTCGGCGTGACCTACGAGCCGCCGCCTTTCCGCCGTGGCCTCGCCTACGCTACCTCTTCGTCGCTGTCCATGAGCGCCATGGGGACCGCGATGTCGTCCAATAGCTCTCTCAACTCCACTCTTTCGCCGCCCCTCGCCTCCCCGAACCACCTCGCTGCGGGTACGGCCGTCACGCACTCCGGTAGGAGGAGGGCGCAGTCGCTATCTGTCAACGACCCCAGTGTCATCACCACCGACCGCGTCCGCCCTGACTGGGCCTCGAAGCTTGCGGCACAGCGGGCTCATATCGCTAGGCGCGCCGCAGCCGCTACCGCGCTCCACACGGCCGCGTTCCTGATGGGCAGTTCGGAGAGCAGGACCTTCCGGGTCGGCCGCTTCAGCCGGCGGAACACGGGCACGACCGCTGCCGCCACGGACGGCGAGGCCAGCCCGGGGCAGAACAATAGCGATGTCGGAGAAGGCTCGACCCCGCCGGTGGAACCCGGCTCGCGCACCACCTCGGGGAGAGTCCTCCTGGGCGCCAACAACAGCAACCGCCGGAGCCGGATGGAAGACCTGGAGGAGCTGATGTTCAGAGAGGCCCTGCGGCAGTCTCTGGCCACGGAGGAGGAGCGCCGGCGCAAGTCGGAGAAGGAGGAGCGGAAGGAGGCTAAGCGCCGCGAGAAGGAAGAGCGAAAGGCGGCCAAGGCGGCGCAGAAGCGGCAGGGCGCCGATGCCTCCAGTCCCTATGGAGGTGCTGGTAGTGGCCACAGTTCTGCCAGCGGCAGCTCACTGAGCTTGACTGGTCTCGGGGCCGGGAGGCGGAGAGGTAATAGCGGCGCCTCTAGCCTTCGCGTCGAGGCCAGCGTCGCCAGCGCCCTGGCCGTCGGAGGCAGCAATGCCGGTGCTACCGGCCCTGCCGGCCCTGCTCCTGGTGGGGGCGGTGCCGGGACGGCCAACCCCGGTGGCGCGGTGAACCCGAGCGACAAAGGGAAGGCCGTGGACCGTTCGCCCCCGCCCAGCATCCAAACCGCCGAAAACAATGGCAACAACGGCAACAACAACAACAACAACAGCAGCAGCAGCAGCAGCAGCAATGGACAGGGCCCGCAGGGCTCATCGAGCTCTACGCCGCGGCCCATTCCTTCCCCGCAGCAACGTGTCGGCCCATCTCACCTTCGTCAGATGAGTAGCGCCTCGTCTGTTTCGTCGTCATTGCCCGACTCTCCCGTGGGTAGCTACCAGACCTCGTCCCATCTCCAGGATCCCCGAGCGAGTGGTCTGAGCCTGGGGAGCCGCAGCGGCGCTAGCGATGCCGGCGGCGAGCATGGTGACGACGCAGACCCGAGCGCCAGCTCCGAGCCGATGTTCAATTTTAGTAGCCTGGCGGAGATGGTGGGTGTGCAGCTCGAAGGAGAACATGCTGGCAGGAGACTCTCGGCTATTGGCCGCGATGCCCATGCCGGCAGCGGAGATGATGCTGCCGCTACTACCATCCCGAGCGGCTCCTCCACGAAGGAAGATGAGGCCGGCGGGGCCAGGGGCGAGCACGTCGAACACGCTGCCACCAGCGCCTCCTTGCTCCCCCCGCCCCAACTTCTGGTCACACCCGAGACTCCGGGACCCCTGAGCGCCAACGGCGAGGAAGCGAAGCAGTTAGGCCACGAAGCCGCAGCTGTCGAGCGATCTCGGCAAGTGACGCAATAGATCGCTTCTCCGAGGGAAAAACGAGAAACTGAAGAGCTGGGAAATGGTGTTCAGGAAGACCGTGTTACACACATGTGTGATAGGACTAGATGGAACCTTCCCCCCCTTTCTTATTCTTCTCTTCCATCCCCACCCTTTGTCTTCTCTTTCTTTCGACTCTCACCCCCTACCCTTTTTTTTTTCTTTTGCTTCCTTCATTCCCATCGTTGCTTGTTTGGTATGAGCCATACGGTCTACATAGGAAGGAAACGCTCAGTATCGCTTTCCCCTAGAAGTCTGTTATCCACCCCCTATTTCTCAACCTACCTCCCTTACTCTTTCTCTTATCTCACTTCCCCTCCCTCAACCCCCTCTTACTTTTTTTTTGATGTGTAAAGTACCTCATGTCCGTCTGACGGTGACTTGGTGACTTCTTCACGTGGTGCATTCGGGACAAGGAGTCGAGTCTAGTGGACCGGAACCGGAAGGGATCGACGGCCCCAGGGACATACGGAGAGGTTAATCGGAGCAGGAGTCCAGGACGAGTATGTTTTTGTGTCAGTGTTAGGGCTGGTAGGACAACGATTCATGTCTTCATTAATGTAGACTATATCTGCCCCTTGAGAGATCGCTGGTACTCTAGGTGTCGCCCCCTTGGTTTTAGCACCTACCAAGTATGATAACCAAGTATCAAGTATGATATCTGGCCTCCATCTTCTACTAGATTTCCAAATGCTATGCTATGCACGCTCACCTATATATGGTACATGAAGGATCGGTTAAAGATGCGCAGACTCCGTGCGCGGATGCTCATTCACCCATCCCTCCGGCGGGCTCGGCCAGGAGTAGTCCCTCCACTCGCCCAGAGCGGGCCACAACGTCTTCTCGACGAGCGCCTTGACTTCTTGCCGCCTCCGCAGGCTCTGCTGCCTCCGCCCGTCGTCACCGTCGCCTGCGGCCCGCAGCCCGTCCAGGACGCTCCGCCACTCACGCACGGTCTCTACCAGCTCCTCGACGGAGGTGACGCCGATGACGGAGGGACCGACGGCCGGGACGACCGCGTGCGTGCCCAGCCCGGCAGCAGCGCCGCCGGCGCGCGCCCACTCGTCCAAGCTGTAGCGGATGGCCAAAGGCTCGATCCTCTGGGTGCCCCGAGCAGCCAGGGCTCTTACCGCCGCGGCACAGGCTCGCCGCAACTCCGGCGGTGAAGGGTGCCATGCGGCCTGAGGCCCCGCGTCGACGCCGCGGGTGGTGAGCAAGCCCATATTGAGCATGCTCGCATTGAGCACGACGCGCACGCCTGCTGTATCGCGCAGGCGCGCGAGCAGGGCCGCGTCGTGCGCGAGCCGGGCGTTCTGCACCGTGCAGTGGCCGTAGCTCATCACCGCATCGAGGGGTTCGCCCGTCTCGCGGCGCACGTGCTCGGCGAGCGCGGCGAGGACGTCCAGGGGGAAGCCGGATATGCCGACGTAGCGCACCTTGCCGGCGGCGCGGAGGGCGCGCAAGGCGCGCACGGCGGCGACGACCTCATCGGGCGAGACGAATTCGACGTCGTGCGCGTAGACGAGGTCGAGATAAGACGTGCGCAGGCGCGCGAGGGAGCGCTCGACGGATTGCTGGATCCAGGCGGGGGAGTAGTCGAAGGCGCGGCTGGCGAGCCGGCCAGCTTTGGTGATCAGGAACAAGTCCTCGCGCTTGGGAGGCGGAGGAGGCGGTCTCCTCCGCGAGGCCTCATCGCTACTGATATCGCTGCTCCCGCTCCTCCCGCTCCTCCCGCTCGTCAGGGCGGCAAGGGCGCTGCCGAGCAGCTCCTCGGACGGGCCGTAGTAGGGCGAGGTGTCGAAGGCGGTGATGCCGGACTCGAAGGCGCGGGACACGATGGACGTGTAGGGCATGCGGTCTGGGTCGTCGACGTACTGCGTGTTGAACGTCGCGGTGCCCAGGATCAGGGGCGGCAATACGCTCGACAGCGGCGGGGGGCGGCCGTTGTCGGCCATTGCTCCGATTTTTTATTTGGCGGGGAGGGGCCCCGGTTGAGACAGTTATGTTAATCCGCGAAGTTGAGACACGAGAATGATGAGGATATTAGGTATTCGCCCTCCTTATCCGTTCTTTGCGGTATTTATTATGATCCCGTTTTTCATCCCTGGTGTTCTCTCTCGTCCTTACGGATAGCATCGTCCATTTTGGGCTGAGGGCGACGGCGGCGGCGGCAGTGGTGGCGTCGGCTGGATGGCGCCATTGACACCATTAAAGGTTCCCACGATACGGCGCGGTGGGGTCAGAACGGCGACCATTTCACCCGACGGGTGTTTCCTACCATTTACCTAGTGTGTCAATTTATTGCCTACCTATCCGAAGGGAGCCCTCGCTAGTCTGGTTCGAGATCGCTGGTGAAGCTGGTCTATTTGCTCCATTTTCGCTCGCTGGAGTCTTGTTCAATGCCCATTAAAATTCGATGTTCAAGAGCGTAGACATTGCGGGGCATCCGTCCGTAACCGTGCAGTTGACAGAATTTGGCTGCCGGGCCGCCAAACAGCCGTTTGGCCATTGGCTTACGCACACCAGAGTCCAGCCACGTGCTGAAGCTCGTGCTGGTCGGTGCGCGTAAGGGCCCTGTGGTGCCTGAGGCAAACGATCTCCTGTGTTGGATGGCCCCGCCTACACGTCAACCTCACTTCCTTTCGCTTTGGCGACTCTCTTGTGATCGAGGCCTTCTGCGTCATGGAAGAGTTCGCTCCTGCCAAATTGCCCCCCCAGGCCAATCATAATCGTCGTATTACCCATCGTCCCGCAGCTCTCACCTTTTACCTTTTTGTCTCTCCTTGCGCCCTAGCTGCCTCGCCCGGTCGGCCGACCTGCTCGACCTCACTATCTCCTGCATCAGAAAGCGCCGGCAAGTGGCTGCTCCTGATGCCTTCATTTATTCTTAGCTTCCGTACGTTCTTCTTTGGTCCTTCTTCCGAGATGCCTGTGGCCCTCTGCTATTGCTCGCGTCCGTCCACGCCTTGGACCGCAACGGACGCGGTGATATGCGTCGAGATTGGGACCCCCATTAGCCTAAAGCCTGCGGCTCCCTTCTCACCCCTTGCAGCACGCCTTTTATCGGAACCGTTGGCTGTCTGTTCCTCAAATGAACCCCTTCTCCTTTTGATCGCTTTTTGCGCCCATGCGGGACTTCGGCCCAATCTCTCTGCTTCCCTCTCCCCCCTCTCTGGTCGGCCCAGTAGGCAATGCCGGAAAAGCTAGACGGTTCCCGACAGGCGGGACGTCTTATTAGATTCTGTCATTTCCCTCCTTCTGTTTGGGAGCGTGCTATCCGCTCTCCGCACTCCGCGGAGCGCACCTTTCTTTTCTCGTACTTACCTAGGTACCTCATTACATTCATGGATGGATGATGGATCCGTGCCTGGAGGTAGGTACAACACAGCCCGACCATTCTTCCGTGCCGGCTCGGGCTTGTCCCTCCAGTCCCGCTTGGCTTCGGCTAGTCTAACGACGAACGTCTTGCTGCTACTGCCTCTCCGTTCCTCTTGCACCAGACCCCGCATGGGCGTCACATGGGCGGTTGGAAGGCGGGTCTCGAAAGCTTCGGGTATCTGTCATCGGTCTTCCCAGACATACGATTGCCGCGCGTACGACTACCGCGTTACGACTGTCGCGTTACGATCGCCATGCCAAATCATGGAGGTCAGTGGAGCGTTTGTTTGCTGTTTCCTGCGAAGGAACATCACCTAAAACTTGGCCTGATCGTCACCATCTACGATCCTCCATGATCCTCCGAACTGTCATCCGCGGCGACAGCAGAGAGGAGGATCTAGATCGGCGAAAACCCCGGGATGTTGTCCCGCCCCGCAGTGCCTAAGATGTAGCTGCTGCGCAGATCTCCGAGCTCCCCATTGGCAGCCCTCGCCCTCGTCTTAGCACTCGCCCGTCTCTCTCCTTTGTACCTGTCATCTTTCATATGACGAACCATTCCAGAGCGGGCGGCATATCCAGCCGATTAGGGAAGGGTGTGTGTGTAACGGGGGGGGGGAGATCGACCTCTCTCGGAGCGGGCAGAGTTGCCGAGCCCATTAAACGTCCTTCCCATCCCATAGGCCGCCTCGATGGGGTCCCTTCGATGGATCCCCCTTCCATGATGCCCCTTGGTGCTGGGGACTGGCTGGCCGACTCTGGGCGGGACTCATGACGGCCAGAATTCATCCTCTCCGGGCTTCCTTCCCTTCATCTACTACCTAGGCATTATGGCAATACTGCCTGCTTGGTAATATCCTCCATGCAACGCCTATATAATACTCCCGCAAGGGACGCACACTCCAGCCCATATTAAACCCATTTGTGCCCATTCAGAGCCGTCTCCTGTGCTGTCTTGTGTGCTGCTACTTCTGCTGCTCCTACTGATCGCTACTGCCCCTACTGATCGCTACCCCTACTGATTCGCTACTACTTCTACCGATCGCTGCTCTTCTTGTTTCTCTTCCCATCTTCCCCGACCTATCCTCTTGTGCGGATCGGCCGTCAGCACGTTCAACGGATACCATCTCGATACTGGTCATTCGCGTTGCATCGGTTCGTGTGGCTCTGGACCATTCACGGTACACGCCGACTAGACGGTCCATCTCCCGGTCCTCTTCCCTCCTGGACCCTCAAGTCCCCATCTCCCAAGATGCGCTGGCTATCCGGTGCGACAGTGGCTGTGGCTGCCCTGATAAGAACAGGTAGGATCGAGGGTGGAAACCCCTTTTTCGAGGGCGATCAGGGGGAGGGCCAGGGCTGACACCAACTCCCCAGCTCTATGCCAGTCAGACTCGACGGCGGCGGTTGACGGCGACACGGGGTTGAAATACTCGCAGTTTGTGAACGACAAGGGCATCGTATTCCGCGTGGCGGTTCCCAAAGGCGTCGCTGCGAACGCCAAGTTCGACACGGTGGTTCAGATTACGGTGCCCGTCTCCGTCGGCTGGGCCGGCTTGGCTTGGGGAGGCGCGATGACCTACAATCCTCTGACCATCGTCTGGGTCAATGGCAAGGACGTCGTTCTCTCTTCACGCATGGCTTAGTGCGTTGCCTCTTCCCCTTCCCCTCTCTGCTCCCCCGGGGGGGGGGGGGGGGGGGGGGGGGGCGGGCGGGGGGGGGGGGGGGGGGGGGGGGGGGGGGGGGGGGGGGGGGGGGG